>JBBPUM010000006.1:24635-127664 GCA_038094695.1 Chiua aff. virens
GTGGCATTGAGCCTTTATATACTAAACTACTATTTGTACATGTTTGTACCTATTTCTAAATGGAGAATCATATGATAATAAGGAGTGATTTAATGATTGGTGGATAAGGAATGGCTGTGTGCCATGCATCGAGCATGAGGCATTATCAGAGATAAGGTGTCATTGTGAGTCATAGATAAGAGATAAGGCATAGCCTTGATAACAGAAATGAAAGATAGAAGCATAAGTGTGATAGCCAATTGGATAGGGTTCCGAGTACAGCCTTGCCATGAGGTATAACACATGTAGGTCATGTGACCAGAGAAAGTAAAGATCAAGTTAGAAAACATAAGGCAAAAAGTTGGAGTGACCATCAAAGTTAGGGGTAAAAGTCGAAATCATAACACTATCCCCTCTCTGTTGATCTTGCTCCAAAAGGTCTGAATCATAATTGAGACAATGAAAACTAACATCAGTGTCTACTGGATCATCATTCTCAGTAAGGTTTTCATAAGGGTGGAAGAATGAAGAGAATGTTTCATAAGTCATGTTTAAGTTCCATGGTGCATTAGGGTGAGAATCATGGAAATCTTGCAGGGCTTCTGTGCAATTTATGAGATTCTTTACTGGTTCCCATGTGCATTCAGAGTTATCATATCCTTCCCAATGAACTAGATACTCTAGGTGTTTCCCTCATAATCTGAAGTCAATGATATGATCAACAACAAATAAGTCCTCAGTTACTTCAACTGGGCCGGGTTTGTACATTGTCTGGCCTTCTAGATGCTCCTTGTAGGGTTTTACACATGAGATGTTCACTACTGAGTGTATTTTCATAGATTTTGGAAGTTTAAGTTCAATGGCATTGCTTCCTTTCATGGATATTATAGCATAAGGGTCTAGCCATCACTCTGAGAGCTTCTTTGACTGGTGAGTAAGGCAGAAATTGTTGGTGGATAACCAAACTTTATCTCCTGGTGCATAGATAGGGGCTTCAGAACAGTGTTTATCTGCTTGAACACACATAGATTCTTTAGCTTTGTTTATGTTTTCTTTTGTTTGTTTAAGAATATCAGAAAAGTCTAAAATGAATGTGTCTGTATGTGGTGAAGAAGGAGTGGAAGTGGGTTCTATACCCATTCTAGGCTGATATGTTTTTGTTACTTCAAATGGTGAGAACTTCGTAGAAGTGTGCTTTTTGTGGTTATATGAGAATTGTGTGATGGGAAGCCATTCTGACCAATCATTCTGGTTTTTGGCACAGAAGATTCTAAGATATTGTTGCACTTCTCAATTCATTTGCTCTGTTTGTCTGTCTGTTTGCAGATGATGAGCTGATGATAATTTAGGGGTAATGGATAGGGCTTTGCATATATTTTTGGTTAATTCAGAAGTGAATTGTGGTCTGCAATCTGATACGATTGTTTTGGGTAAGCCATGATGTTTCCATATGTGAGCAAGATAGAGTTTCACTAGATCAAGTGAAGAGCATGTTTTTACAGTGGGAATAAATTTGACTTCTTTGGAGAAGTGATCCATGACTGTGAGAATGGAGTCATAATTGTGTGAAAGGGGAAGATCAGTGATGAAATCTGCTGAGATATCTTCCCAAGGTGTGTTAGGGATTTCCAATAGATTAAGTAATCCTGCTGGTTTCTGGTTGGATCCCTTGAAGCATGCACATCTTTCACATCATGAGATGTAATCTTTTATTTCTTTTTGCATATGTGGCCAAATGTATGACCATGAGAGTAGTTCATAGGTTTTATCGGTGCTGGGGTATCCTACAATAGGGGTGTCATGATGTAAATGAATTGCTTTGAGGGATAAATCTGTGGGAACAAATATTGCCATCCCCTTCCTAAGGAAAGCATTCTTGATTTCATAGCTGAGATTGCATAGATGTTTCATAGAATGTGGAGGTAGCTTCATGGATTCATGTTGTACACATTCCAAGAAGTCATCTCCATCATACATAATGGAAGTGGAGCATATTTGATTAGGGTGCATGACTAAGACACCTAAGTTGTTATCATTGTCAATTCTGTCCATGTGATCCTCTCTCCGAGATAGGGCATCTGCTTTTCCCATGGTGACACCAGGTTTGTGATGCCATGTGAAATGGATGTGGCTGAGATATTGGGCCCATCTGGCTTGGCGATGATTCAGATCTTGTCTTGTCATGAACCAAGTGAGATTCTGGTGGTCATTCCATATTTCAAATTCGTATTGTGTGCCCTCTAGATAATGGCACCATAATCCGAGTAAATGAATAACCAAAAGCATTTCTTTGTTAGCAACCAGGTAATTATGTTCCTCTGGTGACATATTGTTGGAATTATAGATGACAGAGTGCCATTTCCCTTCTTTTTTGAGAGATAGAATAGCTCCCATAGCATAATCCAATGCATCTGATTCTAGGTAGTATTTGCAATTGTTGTCAGGATAAGCGAGGATAGGGGCTGTGGTAAAGGATTGTTTAAGTGTGTCAAATGCCTGTTGACATGAGAATGTCCATTCAAAAGAAATGTCTTTCTTAGTGACATCATGTAGTGAGTGTGTGACTTTCACATAATCTTGGATGAAGTGACAGTAAAAGTTTGCTAAGCTGAGGAATGAATGAACATGTTTGACTGTTTTGGATACTGGCCAATCTAAGTTTACTTTTACTTTTTCTTGATCCATTGTGATACCTTCAGTTGTCACAATCATTCCCAGGAAATCTATAGATTTGACTTTGAAGAAGCATTTCTCAGGTTTGACAAATAGATTGTTTTCTGCTAGTCTTTTTAGGACTTCTAATACTATTTTGTTGTGTTCTTTTTCATTGTCTGTGTAGGTGAAAATCATAAGGTCATCTATGTATACTACAACACAAGGGAGATCATTGAAGAGATTGTTCATCATAGTTTGGAATGTGGCAGAGGAATTGCATAATCCGAAAAACATAATAATGGGTTCAAAGGCACCCATGTGACAAACAAAAGTGGCTTTTCATTTGTCTCCTTCTTTGATTTGGAAATTGTTGTAACCCCATCTAAGATCCATTTTCATAAATAATTTAGCTCCATGGAGTTTATCCACAAGTTGTGAAATAAGAGGAAGTGGGTAATTGTTTTTAACCGTGTGGGAATTCAGGTATCAATAATCCTGAACCATTCATTTCTTCCCATCCTTCTTAGGTACAAAGAAGACAGGAGAAGTCTGCTCTGATTTGGACAGGCGTATATAGCCTTTGCATAATTGGTCTTCCACAAATGCTGTGACTTCTTATTGTTCTGTGGGAGAAAGGGGTATTAACCTTCCCTTTTTTGGTTTAAATGTGTCGTTTAGATCTATAGCATGATCCCAGGATTTCCATAATGGGATTCATTCACTTTCCTCTTTGAAGAATACGTGAAGATAGGCATGGTATTCCTTTGGAAGAAGTTCCACAGGTGTGGGATTTTTCTTTTCTTCTTTTAGTGCTTTTTCCATTTTAGCTTCACATAATTGTTGATGTTTGATATAGCAATGTGCTACATGCCTTTCTTCAGAAATAAGGTTTACATGGAAGTTGTCATAATTGTCATTGTGACACTCATGTGGGCACTGTGAGAGTGTTATTTCACCAGTTTTCCAATTGACATTAGGGTTGTGCGCTTTCAGCCATGTGAATCTGAGGATGAGATCATTCTTTCCAAGGTTTGTTATTTCAGCTTCTATTTTCTCACAGTGACCCTTGTAATTTATGATTAGGTCTGTAGCATGTGATATTTTGCCCACTTGATTTTGTGTTCCATCCACATTGTATACTTTTATGGACCAAGCTAACTTCTTTCTGGGTAGCTTGTGTTTCTTTATGAAATCTTTGTGTATGAATACTACATTGGCTCCAGAATCTAGAAGTGCGTTTGCTTTTAGGTATTCAATAGTTTCTTGTGGTGACATGAGTATTGGCATAATTATTTCTTTAGCTATCTGCATAGAGCATGAGAAATGTGGTTCTGGGTCTAAAGTTGTTTTTGGTTTTATAGGTGAATTAAGCATGGAATCAGAGTTTCTGCCACACCTTTCCAAGGTTTTACCCCCAGGGGACACACCCAACTTGAATAGATTAGATTTGAAAGAGTTTACATAATTGTAGGTGCATCTTTGGATTTGGCATACTTGATCAATCTTCTGCTGATTATAAGCGAAGGGATTGATTCTACAGAGGCAGTTTGCTCTTCTGTGATTTCATAAATCTTAGATGTGAATGGTGTCAGTTCTTCTGATTGCTCCCATCCTAGGATATTTTCACATCCTTTCTTATGCTTATTGTTGTACCATTTGCATTTGTTGCATTGGTTAGTAGGTTTAGTGCATTTAGAGGCTACATGTCCTGTCTTGTTGCATGTGTAGCAATAGGGTTCCCTTTCTTTCTTTTGTTGAGAGTTAGGAGAGTTCCTATTTTGGAATTTTGCATGTGGAAAACAGTTCTGTTGTTGATTAACCATTTCTGCATATTGCTTAATGGGTTTTGAGTTACCAATCTGAGTTACAACCATAGGAGTTGTCATGTTTGACTTCTTTTTTCTTTTGGTTTTAGATGTTTTCTCTTTGGGTTTCTCCATTTGCGATCCAATGGTGTGGATTCTTTGAATGACATTTAGGAGATCCTTGAAGGGATTTCCTTCTTTGTCCATTTGCATGATTATAGCATGTGATGTGTTGAGTCGTAAGAGCTAGATAGCAAGGGATGAAGAGATGTGGGTTTTATGATATAGATCTTCCCAATGTTCCAGAAAATCTATTGTTTTCATATTCTCTTGTTTAAATGTTTCAACCTCTGCTCTAGCCTTGTCTCTTTGGCATGTGTTTTGGAAGAGTGACTTGAGTTCCTGTACGAGATCTTTCCATGTATACTGAAGATCTGATTTTCTCAGGTTGATAAAGTATTCTGCTTCTGGACCAGTTATCTGTGAGAGAACTTCTTGTGCTGCCTTATTAGATTGTGGTTTGATGGTGTGGCTGTTGTATCCAAGCCATGTGTTGATGTTTTTCCACCAATGTGAGAATTTGTCTGTTTCTCTTGTGAATGTACCAGGGTCTTCCACAATTGGCATAGGTGTGACAAGATGTGTAGTTACTTCTTCTGAGAAGTGTGTCTTCTTCTTAGGCACGTTGCTAGATTCTTTCTTGATAAGGGTAAGAGTCTTAGAAAGTTTGTGTTTGAGATTGAGAATTTTTGCTTGTGCTTTGTGAAGCTTGTCTTTGCACATAATTTGGTTGTATGTTAACCTGGCAATTTCTTGCTCTACTGCTTTAGCTTTCTCCAACCATTCAATGGTTTCGTCATGGAGTGTAGCGATAAGCATTTCTGGCATAAAGGCATAATTGGACATGATGCTTTCTTCATTGTGGGTAGTAATCCTGGATTCTGCCATGATGTATGAAATTTGTAATGACATGTGGTTCTAGTTCTGTGACTTTTGACCAAATAGGGTAGGCTTCCCTCATTTTGCGAATAGCTCTCTTGACTTCATATCAAGATGATCCAGGCTTTACCACTGGCTTGACTATATTGATTGCTTTATTCAATATTGTCCCCCAACTGTTCTATCTCTCTGCACTCTTTTAGTGACTATCTTGATATCCTTGTTTGTCCTATTCAAGGCCTCTCTAGATGGAGTAGAATGGGGTAGGTGTGCTCCAGATATTGCTTTGTTTGTAGCTCCCTGAGCATCTCTCTGCAACTCATGTAACAACCTCACTGCAATCCATCTATAGCTGCTACTACTTGTGTACAGCCATCAGAAACCTGGTAACTAGTATGTTGCTTTACAGGTACCGACTTTACTGTTCTGGCATCTATGCGCTAATGGCTTGCCAACTACTAGCCAAGACTTGTTGTAAGTGATGAAGTTCCTAGTGAAGTATTCTTTATCAAAAGTGCTCTTCAACTTTGTTAGTCTGCAGGCTGTTCCTGTCTAATGACTTTCTTATGTAATGGTTGCTTAAACTAGAATTGAGAAAGTACCTTGTATAACAGTGTCTTGCATGTGTAACAATGAGCTCGACCTTTCTTCAATGGTAGAAGATATAGTAAAGTTCTAATGAAATGAGCCAACTAATAGGATCATCCAGAGGTTCATTAAAGGTTAAGCAACTTCCTTAGTACAAGAATCTGAGGGGCATGAGCATAGGGTGAATAGGTTTGGTGAGCTTAGAACCAAGGGTCGTCACCAAGCTCAGGAGTGAATGGTCACAGAGGAGATCACAAGAGAGAGGGTGAAAACTCCAAGAGAACTTTACTGAAGTCTCTGGAGGTGGCATTGAGCCTTTATATACTAAACTACTATTTGTACATGTTTGTACCTATTTCTAAATGGAGAATCATATGATAATAAGGAGTGATTTAATGATTGGTGGATAAGGAATGGCTGTGTGCCATGCGTCGAGCATGAGGCATTATCAGAGATAAGGTGTCATTGTGAGTCATAGATAAGAGATAAGGCATAGCCTTGATAACAGAAATGAAAGATAGAAGCATAAGTGTGGCAGCTAATCAGATAGAGTTCCAAGTACAGCCTTGCCATGAGGTATAACACATGTAGGTCACGTGACCTGAGAAAGTAAAGATCAAGTTAGAAAACATAAGGCAAAAAGTTGGAGTGACTGTCAAAGTTAGGGGTAAAAGTCAAAATCGTAACACATTGTATGACACAGAATAGTATATTGTGTCACACACTATTTGGATTGTGTGTCACATATGAGGTATTGTATGACACAGAATGATAAATTGTGCTACACACTGTTTGGATTGTGTGTCACACATATAAGATATTGTATGACACAGAGTAGTACATTGTGTCACACATATTGTATGACACAGAATGATACATTGTGTTACACACTGTTTGGATTGTGTGTCACACATATGAGGTATTGTATGACACAGAGTAGTATATTGTGTTACACACTGTTTCCATTGTGTGTCACACATATGAGGTATTGTATGACACAGTAGTATATTGTGTCACGCACTGTTTGGATTGTGTCACACATATGAAGTATTGTATGACATAGAATAATACATTGTGTTACACACTGTTTGAATTGTGCCACATATATGAGATATTAGTCACATTGCCTTTGTATGGCACACACATAAACAGCCAGCATGCCTTGTCTACCAACAATTTCCCTCACTAGCAGTGTGTAATGCAAAATATGATATTGTATACTACTATATATAAAATTATCAAACAATATACATTTTGATAGGTCAATAATGTATACTTGTTGCCTGCCAGCAGTTTGTATATAACCTAAACATTCATATTCTATATTCCAAATACAACATCTGACATACTATCTGTTATCCCTCACTTAATCATTTTGAGATGATCATTTACTTTAATTCTATTTGTGAATTCCATCTACTATATTTTCCTCAAAATATTGTCTTTTCACTGGCATACAACAGTACTCTGTATATTAAGGAAATCCCTCACTTGACTATGCTATGAAATGAATGCTAGTGTACTGGGTCTATTTATTTATTACTTTTCAAGAATATAACATGATAGTTATTTCAATTGTCTAGTCATTAGAGGTACTTGTAGTACATATCAGCCTTTCATTAGATGGCCTATCTTTGGGGTCTCTTAGATGCTTCTTTTATAATATCATAGACCCATTCTCTTTGTCCAGCTTTGCTGTTGAGTTAACTAAATGACTATAGTGTCACAATGAATGGTGATTCTAAATCTACCTGTTCATATTTGTCATTTTATGACTTATAATTTTTGTGTGTCACAATAACCTACCCTGTCATATTGAGGATTGTTCAAATGACTTTTTATGCAATACTTTATACCCCTCCAATTTATGCAAAAAGTGTGTGACATCACATAGAAAAAGTGTCTTTTAGGACACATCTTTTGGTAGGGAAAGATGTGTTTAAGAGACCCCAAAAGTGGGTCAAAGTGGTCATATACCATTTCTCCCAACTCCTGACTTACTCTGATATCTCTGCACAACTCCTAGATTCTCTGTACAACTCCATGATCTCTGCTTACTCTGATATTACTCTAATGTTTTCTCCATTTGTACTAGTCCTGATTTGTAAGTACTCTGATACCTGTGTTTGCTTGGGAGCACAGCTCCAGCATTTGCATATATCTGATTCCCTCTGATTACTCATTCTCCGTCTTACTCAGTCTTACTCAGCTCTTACATAGCTTTAGTAATCTCTGCATTTCTCCAAGTATATATATTGTAGTTACTTACCTGTAACTTTAGCTTGATTATCAACTTAGAACATATTATGATTCCTCTCTAATCCTGTCACTCTTTACTCTGAATTCCCTCTGAACTTCTTTGAACTCCATCTCCAAAATATTAGGACATAACATTAGCAAGAGGGCAGCACATAAGCTAAACCTGATGTCCTTATCCTGATCTTCAGAGCTCTGAAAGCCCCTATTTATCTGAGTTCGCACTGGAGGTCAGCACAGTCTTAACAGATCTATAGAATGATCGCATAGTGTAAAAATTCAAAATAAATTCCTAAAAATCTGGAAGAATTGTGCTACATACAGAAAAATCACTATTAGGGGGTGTAATTGGGTGCACCAAAAGACCAGTTGCAACTGGTTGTTTTGCAATTTTTTTATTTTTGAGAAATCTAAAAAGACTAGGACTGCTTTATTTGTAAAACTAAAAAGACTGGACCACTTAGGACTGGTCCTAATTGGTTTGGTTTGGTTGTAGTTTTTGAGTGGTCCTAGGACTGGACCTTTAAACACTAATCACAGACTTGGAGGGATCTCTGTCATGCAGCAATTGGAAATTTTCCTATACACCTGTGTAAATGGTTTTAGTTCATGGTATGTTGGAGAAAGGTTCCAACACTCATCAGATACAATCACATGGTTTGGTCCCATCTTTTTTGATTGTTATGAAACACTGAGGGAAAAAAGTTACTTCAAGAGAATGCTCATGTTTTTCTCATCACACCTGTTCTACACCACCTATGTGCACCATACTGATCTCACTGAATATCACTTAAGATCACTGCTTCTGTCACTTTAGCAATATACATTCATGTATTTGTGCCATTTGAGGAGCATGTTCACATGTGCAATTGAAAAGGATTCCTGTTGCAGAGCTGCCTATTTGCCTGTGATCTCAACTTTTATTTCATGTATGCCATAACAGATATGGATGAATTGACATCTGACATGGTACTTTGGCATCAAGCACACAGAAACAATCTGCATGTTCCATCAGGATGTTACCTCCTTGCTGACACTGGATTCAGCTTGTCAGATGCATTATTAGTACCATATTGTGATATATGGTATTATCTTGAAGAGTGGCAGCAAGCTCAGCTATGGTGAGCTATTTTCCAACTTGTGATGATAGTTTCATGTTGATCTAATCTGTGACATTTGTCTGAAATCATTAGTCTGCAGAACAAGGAAAAATTGTTCAACCTGCACCATGCTGTCCTCCAATACATCATAGAGCAGACATTTGGAGTTTTAAAACAGAAATGGTACATTCTTCAGCTGACACTGGAGTACAACATGAAAATACAAGCACAAATACCTGCTGCACTCTGTGCAAACAATTTCATACAAGATCTAGATCCTGAGACCTTCTTTGAGCCAGAGTTTGAAGAGTGGCATCTGGATGTGACTCTATTCAGGGAGCTGGGAGAAGGGCCTGCAAGTACAGGTAAATGGCATTGGTTGGAGGAATAAAGAGATCAGATTGGAGAACTGATGCAGACTGATTACAACAATGAGCTCCAGGAGATTAGGTTTGTTTGACTATATACTCAGAAATAGAAAAGAATGGTGGAACTGGATAAACACTATGTTTGGGAATGACTGGCACAATTTCCCTGAGTTGCTTCTCAACTAGTGTTTAAAGGTCTAGGACCACTCAAAAACCACAACCAAATTGAACCTAACTAATTAGGACCAGTTCTAAGTGGTCTGGTCTTTTGGTGCAACTGATCACACTCCCTGATAGCCCTGATTTTTCTGTATTTAGTGCAATTTTTCCAGAATCTTCAGAATTTATTTTGAATTTTTATACCATATGATCATTCTGTAGATCTGTCCATTTTGAGATTTGATTTCATGAGGCTGTTCTGAAGTATGATTGGCCTTTGATATTGAGGGTGGCAAGTAGGGATCTGCACAGGTATACCCACAGGTGTCCAAGCACATACCCATACCCATACTCATAGAGAGTACAGACCTGTGGGAACAGGTACAGGTATGGATACAGGTTGACCCCATGGGTTGCCAATGGAGAGGGCAGGAGAAGCTGAACACAATGTGTGGATGATGTGGCATGTAGTCACATCATCATCGCATTGGTTGCTGCAGGTGAGGGAGGGAGGAAGAGGGGAGGGGAGGGGAGAGAGATGAATACAATGCATAGATGATGTGACAACAGGTTGCATCATTGTCATGTTGTATCATTAGAGGCAGCCTCAGGCAGGAGAGGGAAAGGAGAGATGAGAGGGGAGAGAAGGGAAGGTGAGGTAGGGAGAAGGTAAACACAATACATCAATGATGTGACAATGTGTTGTGTCATCATCACATCATGAACATTGTTGTAGGCAGGGGGGAAGGAGAGACAAGGGGGGAGACAAGAAGAGAGGTGGGGGAAGGAGAGAAAAGAGGGAGGAGACAAACACAATGCATTGACAATGCAACAATGTGTCATGTCATTGTCATGTCATGTTGTTTCATGTAAGAGGGAGAAAGAAAAGAGAGGTGGGAGGAAGGAGGATGAAGATAAAGATGACATGGGGCGGGGTGATGACATTGATCCATTGTCATTGCATTGCATTGTTGGAGGCAGGAGAGAGGAATGAGAGGAGAAAAATGGGGGGAAAGAGAGATGAGGGGGAGATGAGAGGTGAGGTGATGTAAAAGGAAGGTGAGAGAAGAGGGAGGAGATGAACATAACATGTCAATGACACAACAATGTGTTATGTTATTATTATGTCATATTGTTTCAGATGAAGGGAATGTAGAGAAAAGATGGGAGGGAAGGAGGAAGAGGTGATGTGGGATGGGGTAGTGACATCAATCCATCATCTGCGGTGGTAGGATGGCAGAGGGAGAGAGAGAGGGAGAGGAAAAGGAAGAGGAAGAGGAAGAGGGAGGGGTTAGAGTAGTCATCACATTGATCCATTGTTGTTGTTGTCATCAATCTATTATGTTGTCCATGGTGGTGGGGTGGCACTATGGTAGAAAGAGTAAGGGAGAGGTTGAGGTTGAGATGGGCATCAACATCAATCTGCTGCTGTCATCATGTCTTCTATAATGGCACATCTCATTGCAAGTTAAGATGTATATTCATTTTAGATAATACTCATACCCAGGACCCACATGGGTTACCCATACCCATGCAGATGCCTAGTGGCAAGTAGCATGTTGAGGCATGATTGTTTAGAAGATGGGTGGGGATGTTGTGGTTCAGGGCTTGAGGGAAGAGTAGGTGGGTTTTGATTGATGGCTTTGTCCATGTGGTGGTGTCATATAGATGTTGGGGTCCTGCTATCGGCATTGGTGATTGGGCTGTTTAGTTGGTTGGCTCATATTAGGTTGGGGGTTAGTAGTTCATTAGTATTAGATGTGGCTTGTGGACCACTGGCACTGTTAGGTATTGGGGGTTGGTTGTTGTGTATTATTGACTGTATGTACAGATCCACATACTGTCATCCATCTGCCATCCTGAAGAGGGACCCCAGTAGCCTATGATTAGTCTCTCTAGCATTTAGGAGGCTTGAACCATGATCAGAAAGAAGAGAACCAGATTGGGGGGGCCCAGAGGCAAGTAGTGAAGAAAGTGTGGTGGCTGGCTCTACTCACACCCACTGTCCAGCCACTAAGTGGAGGAGGAGAACATGTCCCAGTTAGTGATTAAAAGTTGGTCTGGTCTGGTTTTTTGGCCTTCTGACCAGGCAACCAGACCAGGACTGGTCCATAGCCTCTGACCATGTGGGGATCATGGTTTGCACAACTACTAGACATTATTCTACATACCATTAGCTACACATTACTCCTATAGATCATTAAAATCCAATCACAGCATCAATAGGTATGACCATTTCTAGGTCAGATGTCATTTTAGGGGGTATGTGACTACATTCCTACCTGGATTCACTTATATAAAATCACACAGGGTTATCATGCTTTCTAGTAGTGAGATGAAATGTTCTATACAGTGATAGCTACATTTAATCTCTATAGTAGGAGGGGTAATAACCCCAAAGTAACTGAGATAAAAATATTTTCTATATGACATATGAACTTTTGACAAAAGTGGACTTTGAGTGATATATAGCTCAAATAATGTCAAGAAAATCAGGAAAATTCACCAAATATTGCCCCATATGGTATTATGGATAGGGGGTGGCTGTGCACCAGTTGCTGGACCACCTGCCAGACCTGGCAACTACAACTGGTCAGCAACTGGAACAACCAGTACTATAGTCCAGTTACAACCAGTTGTGGTCTGGTCTAGTTGCCAGTCTTTTGAATGGTCCTAGACTGGACTTTAAAACACTAGTCCCAGTTTCTTGCAGGAGGTTTATACCAGGGTTCAGCAAGGTCATGGCAGACCAGTGGCCCCACTTAAGTACTAGCTTTGTCAATGACACAGAAGCCCATGGCCTAAATAGACTGCTGTTTGTTGATAGGGAGGCAGTACTTTCCTGTCCTGTGTATAGTCAGTAAATGTGGGCATATCTGGGGGATGTACAGACCATCCCTAGTGGTCTGAACTTGTATTGCATCAAGTGTCTTTGATCCAACAATCTCTGTTAATCATTGTTTTAGATGTTGAATGTTGGGGTATAGTTTCATTATGTTGGAAGGAGGGGCTGGAAGAGACTGTATCACTGGATTTGGTATATTGCAGCATAGCTACTACTTCCACAGTTCAATTCAGCAATTACAAACTAAGTACAAAATCTCTAAAATCCTAGACATTAAAATTGATCAATGAAGGAAGAATCGCAAGCTATTGTACTTGTCATGATGGGCTGGATATGAAGGAACTGATGATGAAGAAACTTCTTGGCTCTTGGCTATACAACTCAGACATGCATCAGAAATCATTGTACACTTTTATCTTTGATATTTGAAGAAACCTGGACCTCACTTCACTTAAACAATCAAGACAAATTATTATTGAAGTTTCTATCTACTGCAGTCCTTGTTCCTTAGTTATGTACCTCCTCCTTCAGTTTCTCTACTTTCTCCTCATTCCATAACAATTCTGCATCCACCACCACCACCACCTCCTCCTCCTTAATCTTGCTCATTACCTTGATCTCCTCCTCATTGTCTAACTTTTTCTCTTCCTCCAACTCCAGATCCACCACTCCCCACCCCACTTCCTTCAGGAACATGAGTTCCTCAAACCTGTCTATGACCCTCTCCATCTGGTAAGTGAGCTGGCCTGACTTGTAGGACTGGGACTCAAAGATCTTGACAATCTGCCTCAAGGTAGCTACCATCTCTAAGTCCCCACCTCTACTCAACCCTGCACTGCTCTATCCTTCACTCATCCTCACCTCCACTATCTCCACCAATTTGGACCTGGCCTTCTTTCTTTTTGGCCCTATGCTGTCCTCTTCCTTCACTTCTTCTCTATCTTCTCCTTGGGCTGCTCACACTTGTGTTTGCCCTGCTGGCAAGCTGTGCATGTCCTTCCCTTCTTCCCTTCTTATGGGCTCACACTCTGTCCCTGCCACAATACACTGTGTGCATAGTCCTTATCCTTGACCTTGGGCCTTGGAGTGTTTGCTTCACTCAGACCTCCTTAGCCTAGTCAACTCTGTTAGTTCCATAGCACATGATCAAACTTACTACTTACCTGTTTCTTGACTACCTCCTTGGCCTCCTTTAACCTCCTCTCCTCTGTGGCCTTCCTTGTCTCCTCTGTTCTTTGAACCCTCTTCTCCTTCTCTATCTTCTTCTTGGTCTTCTCCTCCACCTTTCTCTGCTCCTCTGCTTTCTTCTGCACCTTCACTTGATCCTGCCTCTCTACTACCTTTACTGTGAACAGCCCATCACTGTTGTCATTACCCTCCTTGAGGCAATCATTGGACTAGTTCTTGATATTGTCAAGATTAGACATTTTAGAGAAAAAGAAGTTAATGGACTTGAGGAGTGTCCACCTGGACTTATGTATGGTTCCATATCAGAGTCCCAAACTAACTCTGCATGACCACACTATTGTTGTTGATTCCCACTTTGACAAGTATTATTTCCTTTTATGGCCTTCATGGGTTTAGGCCAAGAGAGAGATACTCTTATGTATATCCCAGAGTTCCATCTCTGAGCATCTCCACTCATCTTCATCTTATTCATCTTTAAATCTTACTCCACATACTCTCAGACTTATAACTCCAGTTACTCCAGTGTTACTTCTTTTTAGTCTTAGTCTATTCTTTGTAACAATACCTGTATCTTGTTTACAAGCACAGCTCCAGTTATGTTCCTGTCCTGACTTCACTCCAGTTATGTTTCTTCTGACCTCCTGTCTTACTCATTACTTAGAAATCTGCACTGCCCTGTTTACTAACATACTTTGACTCTTATATATAAACTCCCATACTCCACCCTTTGTATTTCCTTAGTCTGAATATTAGTTTATTCTCTTGATCAACTCCTGATCAACTCCAACCTCTGACCTCTGAGACCTTGACAGTCTACTCTTACTCTTTAATTGTACTCAACTTCACTTGTCAAGTGTCTAACTCCATACTCCAATCCCTGGAAATACCAAGGCATGACTTACAATAAGGGCATAACACATACATTAAAGCCAACACCTATCCAATTCCAAGTAACTCTGAGTCTCAGAGTCACGACCCCTCAAAATACCATCCCTGATCCCAGGTGACCATTCATTAGTTTGAGGATCCATCCCTTGCTGGTGAGGATAGATGTGTGATATGGAATTTTTTTGGTTGAGGGGTAGTAACTACAAGAATCAGAGTTACTTGAGGTCAGACAGGCATTGGCTTCAATGTATGTGTTATATCCTTACTATAAGTCATGTCTTGGTATTTGTGGAGATCAGGATGTAGAGTTAGACTTAACACTTTAGAGGTGAAGTCAAGTTAAGATAAAAGAATAAAGGTAGACTGTCAAGATCTCAGAGGTTGGAGGTTAGAGGTCAAAGTGATCAAGGAGTTGATTAGAAGTAAAACTAATATTTAGACTGAGGAAAAATACAAAGGATGGAGTATAGGAGTTTATGTATATATGAGAGTCAAAATGTGGATTAGTAATAGAGCAATGCAAATTGGTAAGTACTAAATAAGATGGGAGATTGGGAAAAACATAACCAGAGTGAAGTTAGAACAGGGATATAACTGGAGCTGTGCTCACAAGTGAGACACAGGTATTTTTACAAAGAAGTGACTAAGACTCAAAAGGAGAAAAATTGAAGTAACTAGAGTTGTAAATCTGAGAGAGTGCAGACTAAGATCTAAAGGGGATCAAAATGGAGATGAGCAGAGATGTTTAGAGATGGAAGTCTGGAATATTACAATATGAGACACTAGTCTTGTACAATACAAGCCAATAAAACTTGTTCTAGATAATCTGTAATATATGGTTTTGGACTATATATTACATATTGATAATAGCTAGCTCCATAGTATTTGACTTTGGATCTTGACATGCTATCATGTATGGTTTCAAAATTAGCCTTAAGTGTTATATGAAGTGAGGTTTTTCAAAAACTTTGAAACTCCTTTATTTTCTTGTGTACAATCAACTAACATAGATTATTAAGATAATTTTATATGGGAAAAGTACCTTTGAGAATGGTCAAGAAACCAAGTAATAAGACATCTTGTCTATGATTTTTACACACAGAATTGTGAAATTACCTATTGACAAAAAAAGAGAATGACACTCATTATTGCTAGTGGCTACTGAAATTTTTCTTTTTATCACTATCAAGGATCAATGGAACAAATGTAGCTCTATGATCATCTAGATGCTTAGATAGTTCATTCTATATAAATAATTTATAAGATTTTTGTCAAGAATATTTAAGTTAATCTCCATGCCCAATTTCCTATCATAAGATCACTTCAGATACACTGGTGCTGATTACCAAATACCTAATTTGGACATTACAATTTAGTATTACAACTTGAATTAAATTTAAATGGTAAATACCTGTTTTAGTGAATAATCAATACAGTCCTTGAATTCAGGATTTGCTAGCTAAAGATCAGCTAGTGCCTTAGGATCTCTGAACCACACATCATAGGTGCCTTTTTCCATGCAGGAATAGACTCATGCTGGACAGATATGCTAGTATGAGATACTGCTAAACACTGCCAAGGGGGATCTCCTGTAATTGAATCAATTTATTGAGAGGATCATTATGATTAGCAAATGGGGGAGGCCAGCCATCTCTTTTTGGTATAGATATTCAAATATCCATCAAATTATCAATTTGATTTTGAGGAGTTTTGTTTTCACTGAACAAAAAATCTGCTAGTTGATATTGGATATAATGTTGAAAGGATGCCATGGATTATTAGTACCCCTAGATTTATCCAGATTGATATGTAGTGAGAGTTTACTATCAGAGGGTAGATCACTACTATTCTAATGACATAGTATATTCAACATTATATAATAGAATATTATAACACTTTTTATGAAAGTTAATACTATACTCACCATCTAAAATTAGATGTTGAATAAAAAATGACTCTTCAGGAAGACTTTCCTCATCCATCTCTTCAGGACCATAATAAGGAAGCCTTCAGATTTGAGTTAAAGAACTTGACAAATAAATATTTTTCTGATAGATCCAACTTTGAAGTGTCCTAAATCCCTTTCTACATGAGTCAGCAACTGGTGTTACACAGAAATATTTTCTGAACTGGTAGTGATAGCTTGGAGAGACTAGAACAAGAGTGTAGATATTGATACAGTAGAGTCTTGAACTGAGATTAATATTAGTTATTTAAGATGATTGAAGATATTAGACTTGCCTATAATAAGTATAAGCTATGAGGTGGAGTAACTCCACAGTAGAATCTCTGAGAATCTGGAATTGATTTGTGTAGTACTTTGTTTTATGTAATGAGTCACATCAGAACTTGTAAAATTGAATCAAAGTCTGACTTTTAGTATTCTTTTCAACTAGCATTTCAAAGTTCAGTTGGCAACTGGTCAGAAAACAGGCAACCAGACTGGACTTTTAATTGGTTGCAACTGAACTACAATTGTAGTTGAGTCTAGATATTTTATTTTGACCAGTTGTAGTTGCCTTCTTTGTAGAAAATCAAAAAGACCAGTTACAACATCCATGTCCACTTCCCATAAATTTCTCAGCATTTTATATGATTTATTTGAATTTCTATGTTTGAGTACTCTCCTAAGCAACATCTGACCCAGTTTTGATCATAACCTCTGATATTATGGTCCAATCTCTACACTTCATAGGGACCAAATGTATGTAGCTATTAGTATGTGGAATAATACTTCCCACCAGCAGGAATCATGAATCTCACTGTGTGAATTGATGTGAGACTTCAAGGTCAGTTCACCCCCCTGAGCCAACATCTGACCCAATTTTGATCATAACTTCATACCCCCCAATCCAATCTCTACATAATATAGAAGTGTAATGTAGCTAGTAGTATGTAGCACAATATCCCCCAGTAATGGAAACCATAGATCTCACTTTGTGAATCAATATAACTGAATCTATCTCAATATGACTCCCTAAACTGACATGCATCTGAAAATAACTTATATCTTCCAATCATCTGATCAGATTACTACATACTATAGATATTAGATGTAGCCAAGGGCCATTGGAACAATCCATATCACTAGTGGAAAGCACAGATATTACTATAAGAGCTGATATAATCAAATCTGGGTTATCATATGGTATATACTAACCTATATCCATAAATAAGTCATATCCTATGATTATGTGATCTGATCTTTATAATGTATAGGAGTAGAATGTAGCTATGGAAGTGGGGAATAATACCCACTAGCCATACAAACCATGAAATCACTTGGTCAGGAATTAAGGGTCAAAAACTTAGTAGTTGTAACCAGTTGTAACTGGAAGACTGGTAAGACTCAGTGGTCCTAATCAGTCTCAGTTATGATCTGGGGCCTTCAGAACATTATCAGTACTGGTCTGGGTGTGGTTGCATGCTCAGGGGATCAAAAAATCAGACCAAATGAGACTTTAACACTAGATATTAGTGCTGTGATTTCATTAATATATGTGTCAGTGATCCTTTATCATAGTCAAGTGGCATTCAGCAATGCTCTCTACAGAATTCAACATATTCTTTGATATGATCAAATGTGTCCTTTGTCCATTTAAATGGCAGTATATTGTCTTCTATAATTACTAATAAAATTACCATTGGAACTCCAACCTTATAGATGTCATCTGCAAGGATCTAGGGAACTGCAGGGGTAAAACTATGGATACAAGGGTGCTAAGGGTATGTGATTATAAAAGTGTTCAAATACACTAAACAACATGTTTTTGGATTGTTTGACCAGATCAATACCCATGGGTATCTCTATCTATACCTATGGGTTATGATACACATGGGTCAAGGGTACAAGGATCCTGAAGATCCAACTCTTACCCATATCCATGAGTACTCACATCCAAGACTCTTGGAGGGCACTAGTAGTCCTGTAGTTCTCTAGAGGTATTCTAATCCAATGAACCTGCAAAGGAGATCATGGTTTGTGAGCATCTTCTAGTTCAATACAAAGTCTATCTTATCTAGATTCATACAGATTTCTATAATTTTCAACTTTTTAGAGAAACTGTAGCTTGTTCCTACTAAGATAAAGTTGCTCACATTTCAATATCTTGATAATGGTTTTAACATGATCAATATGTTTTCTCAACATTTGTGAATAGATAGCAATATCATTCAAAAGATATCCAGTCATTGTCACTTGAAGATAGCTTCCAAATAAACAGTTCATTAATGCTTGGTATGTAGCTAATATGTTGCAGTTGCCAATCTGTATAACTATACTTAATATATTTCTATCTAGTGTAGTAACCTTTCATTCTATGTGTTTTATATGATCTGGATGCTTATATATATCCTGACTATTGATTATTAATCAATACTTGCTTTTATATACTCATCTCAAAATTCCATTGATATCTAAAAGTGGTGCTAACAATTTATAGGTATTTTCATTGTACTCTCACAAATTGACAACTGTTCTAAGCTTATTACTGCCAGGTTTCTTTATGAACAACATGGGAACCATATTTCTCTTGTTGGTGACTTTCCACCCCCTACTCTTTAGGTATACTTGTCTTTTCTCAACCCACTGTAGATAATACTTTGGGATAGCATAATACTTGCCATTAATTGCTCATAATGGAGATAAGCCAGTTTCACTTGTCTTTGCACAAAGCAGTTTAGCTAACTCATATAACTACTGATATAGGGATGTATGATTGTGTTGCTCATGATAAGGTGGTAATCTTGTGTTTTCCACTATTCTTCAGGTCCAAAGCCCTTTCTGACCATCTGTTTGATATACCAGTCTCTAATCTAGAAGGCATTCTGAGTGAGTAACTCAGTGTCAATGATTGTTTCACTATTCTGACCTGGTCTACAATGTTTTATCCATGATTAGATACTATGTTCTGCTAATCTATTATACACTATGAAATACATTGAAATCTGAGATGTTAACCTTAGGAAGGATAAGCTCATGCTTAGAACATGCTTGACTTGTCATACTAATAGATCTCCTATCTGACATCCCATTGATTAGATTCCCTTTTCAAGAAGCTTTCAATCATTAGCTCACAAGATCTGAGATCAAGTGTATTGCTTCATTCAGTCAAGTCAGCAAGACCTCATAGATACTCAATATCTGGTGCTATGCACATACAAAATACACTAATATCAGACAGTTTGAATTCACTGCCTCTAGTTATGGTATGACTTAACATATATTTGAAGCAAAGTTTATTCACAATCATGTGATTATGCTCCTCCTTCAAGAGATTATATCTTTTAGTGAGCTTATTCTCTGCTTTTGCCAGTTCTTGCTTATTGTCTTTCTTGTTCTCAGTGCATTTTTAATGGTTTTTATTACCACTTCTCCTCTTAACAAAGTTACCACTCTCATAGGTTGTCTCAGATTTGTACAATTGTCCCACACTACTATTTACTTGTGATGTTTGGTCTCAGGTATGTTTTCCCTTATCTCACTTTCCTTGCACTAAATGCACAATTTTTAGAACTTTGACTGCTGAATTCTTGTCACTCAAGGATGATTTGCCTGGATTTAATTTATCTTTCTGAAGCTTGAATTGGATTGGATCCAGGGTGTAAACCTATTTCATAATTCAATTACTTTCTCACATTTGCTAATATCTCTGATTAGATACTAGAGCTCATAGAGCTCAGTGGCATACTCATAGATGGTACAACCTTGCTGCTAGCACTCAACTAACTAGTAATATTGTCACATTCAGAAATTGACTGAAAAACAACAACTGAACAGTTCAAGAAAAAACTCATGTAATTTCCAATGGTAAGGGTCTCTCATAACTTTGTAAATATAAAACTCAAGTGCTTACTCTATGAGATAGTGCAATAATATGAACACCTGCTTACTGGGCTTGACATGCTCTGCTTTGATGTAAGCTGCTCCCTCCATCAGAAAATGGTGATATACATGTGCTGGTGATCCATTTCAGTTTTAATTCCCTGTATCCTGACTTAGCTTTTTGGACTTAGATCAGCAACAACAATAAAATAGGAAAAAAAATTTACAATAAGTACCACAAACTGGCTGGAGAAACTTCAATTCATATGTGAAGGCAACTCAGACAAAGTATACACTATTTGATAATAGAATCATCACACTGACTTGGTCTCAAGAAAGATCTCTTAGTAACACAAGAAGCTTAGATAAAAGGGACTGAGCATGCCTCTTAAATATCATTGATCTGCCTTCAGTAAGGTATTTATTGGCTATGTATTTTTAATTGACAACATGTATGTGTTCACTATACACTGTTTGCTTGTTCATTGTCAATCTCTCTTTACCATCTTTTTTTATCTTATTCACTTGATGTCCATATCTCTTTTACTTCTATGTCAGCTTCTTCTTCAAATCTCAACTTTGTTTTCAGTCCATTCTGGTGACTCTTTTCTCACCATTTAGCCAAAGTATGTATTTGAAATACCAGCTTTTCTAGTTCTTTTTCTAGCTCCTTGTCCTTAGCTGAGTTACATAATTTGATACATAATAAGTCTTAAGTCAACTTAGGAGTTATTAGAAGAGTAAATAATGTCCATGATCTATCAAATATTGAGATTAATGTGTAGTATACATACTCATAATATTTGACAGGTTCAACAGATCAGCATCAACACATGTTATGCAGAACACATGCATGAATAGTATCACAAATACAATACATATATTAGGTCTTAAGTCAACTCCAAAGAGCTAGTACAATAAATGAAATGATGTTATTCTAGCTATGATCTACTTGATATTACTTGTATTACACTTAGTAAGTATATTCACATTATAATTGAGTGATTTTAATACAGATATTATAGTTATATTCAAGGTATGTGAATTCAAAGCATCCAGGACTAGTTTAGACAGATACAGTCCTGATCCAGTTCTAAAGTGATATGTATAGCTGTAGCTAGTTCTGGTCTAGTCTTTTTAAAAAAAGAAAAAAGACTGGACTGGACTAGATCTTAAAACACTATTTGTATGTGTATCATGCACTGGTCTATAATACACTAGTCCTTTACTGCAAGCTCAAACTAGTACCCAAGTAAACTTTAGATCTCTCAGACCCAACTACAGTTCACATATAGATATGTTTTAAGATAGAAGAAAATTATACTATATCAAAAGTGCTAGTATAAGGATAGTTTGCACTCATAGCAAGTCATAGTAAATCTTCTTATAGTTGTCATAGTTGTCACAGTTGTCATAGTTTTTCTAGTCTATGAAAAACTTCACTTAAACTTCTTATAGTATTTATAGTAGAATTTCTTAACATGCCATAACTTGTGACAGATTCATAATAGACTTCCCATTATATTCATAGTTTTATAGTATAAGTAATATTGTAATACCTTTCAGTAGTATATAGACTAGTAGTACTATACACTATAGTAATAATACACTATATAAAACCCCAATAAAAAGGATATTGGAAGACAAATAGGATGTTAGAAAGGGATGGGAGAGCTAGAATGTAACAAGGAATCTAAGATACAAATAGAAACTATAATATAAAGAAGTGTGAAAATAAAACTGAGGATCAGAGATCTAGTCAGTAGCCTAGAGTATAGATAGAGAGTTAGTGGTGAGTTAGGATGCATTTAGTAAGGCTAGACTCTAGTATGAACTAGAACACTGTCATGCATTTGAGCATATAAAAGCTAGTGACACAAGTCACTCAAGCACTTGTAATAGCAGTTTATTTATTGTACCTAAAGATGTGAGTCACTATTGGTGTTATCAGTACAATGTTAAGTATTGACTAAAGTATTATATGATGTACCTCTCCAAGTACTCATAATAGTGGTTGGAGAGAGAGAAGAGTTGGGATGGAATACAAATCATATAGTAAGGTAGAATTCCACTTGGGACTAATGTCTTATCATGTTCCAATACTCCTCCTCAATGTGAGGTGTGTAAGAGGGATAATCATGTTACACTTGCTTTGGACCATGCGATGACTCATACAACAAGGGTCACTGCACAACTATGATACCTCAAACAACCACTGTGAGTCTGCTAGTTTTAAAGGACTTCCAAGTCTTTTTGGAAGGGGTCAAAGGTTCAAAGGTTCAAAGTGCTTAGAGCTTGGGACAAGCAGTCAAGGGATCTAGAAGTTACAAGACAAGGTGTATTGTTGAGTAGATCTAAGCTAAGGAGGCTACAGGGTGGAGAACATAAGGTTTATATAGAGTGAAAAGGTGGTCTGAGTGAAAAGTAGAACAAACACAATAGGACCAAAAGGAAAGGAGACACATCATCTGAGAGCAATGGGAATGGATTCTGACAGAAGGGAAATGACTATAGTACTGCAGATATGATCAGAGCAGTGGGATTAGTAATTAAGGCACGGTGCAACTATCTCCATAGGTCTGCCCACCCAGTTACCATCTTCTTCAATTAGAAAAACCTTACTTATTTCTATTAATCCTAGTAACTTAACCAGTGACACACTAAATGCTTAACCTTGTAGACTTTGACCTCCAATTCTGTCTTCAGAAAACTACTAGCAGAACTGGACACCCTATCTATGTGACCGGAAGCAAGACAAAGAATAAGAAAGTCATTAAATATAAGGGGTGCACAGCATCCTTAAAGATTTGATATCATTTTACAGATTTGTAAGATATCTCTTACTCACATATGTTGTAAATGTTCAATGACAATGCTTGAGAGTGTGCTCATGCATTACCAGTGAACTTGGTAAGTAGGTGAAGAAAATTGATTGTAGATCATCTCCAGCACTCTCCAAAGAGCATAATGGCAAGGGCTGTAGTATTGTCTGCAACACACACACTCATAGTATGTAAATAATAGCTTTATGTCTCTGGGCAAAAAGCAAGGCTAAAAAGTGACCCAGAATATAGGGCCCAGGTGAGAAATTGGAATTAGTGTTTAAAAGTCCAGTTTTTTGACCCCCTGAGCATGCAACTGGTCCAACACTGGTCCTAGCAAGGTTCTGGATCTGGCCTCAGACTGCAACCAAGACTGATCAGGACCAGTCCTACCAGTCTTTTTTGATCAGTTGCAACCAGTTGTAACCAGTCTTGATCAAAACCAGCCTCAGAGGGACTGATCAGCAACTGGTTTTCAGACCTCATACTATAGATGGATTATGTAGATTACATTCATAGCTACAAACAACTTCTATAGATCATAAAGATTAGACTACACAATCAAGAGATGTGATCTATTTAAGGATGCATGTCATTTCAGGGGTCATATGACCTGAATTCAGTTATATCAGCTCATACAGTGAGCTCTATGATTTGTGTCAGTAATACACACTCCTAGCTATATTTTTCCTCTATATTGTGTGGGCATCAGACCACACAATCAGGTAATATAGGCAAAACCGGGTCAGATGTTTAATTTAGGGGGCATATGACTACATACTGATCTAGACTTAGGTATATCAATTCTCACAGTGAGATTTATGATTTGTGGTAGTGTGGGGTATTATTGTTCTATACTCCTACCTACATGAAACAAGCCAAGAACCAGCAGTTACATGGTTGTTAAGGGATTGGTGCATAGGGATAGACTTGTTGGGAACAAGTCATGAGAGTGGCTTGAGTGTCAGGTTTAGTAAATGTGTAATGTTCACTGATGTCTTCGTTGTGAGAGTTAATCACAAGAGATAGTAACAACTATGCTTCTTGGGCAATGATGAGGATGAGTGAAGATATTAATTATCAAACTGGTGAATCTTTGGCAGAGACCCAAGCTCTTATATACTAAATACATGGTGGCTGTGTACTACTGGATAAGGAAAGACAGTAGTCATACCATATTACGAAAGTGTCTGAAGTATTGGCACATGCGTATAATACAATGTGAACATGCGTGATGTGCATGTACAACAGGAGTATGCAATGAGGTGTGGCAGCACTGCAATGTGGCAGCATAGCTGAAGGAATGGAAGCATACCTCATGTATGGAAAAGTGATCTGGATCTATTAAGATATGTGAGATCTTAGATATAGTCCAGAATAAAGGGCTGAGATCTGGATTGTAACCCAGATCTAGGGTTAGAAAAGTTAGGTTAAAATAGTGTTTATAACACTACATATGATCTCTACAGAGTGTGAGGACCAGACCACAGGATCCAAAGTTGTAGTCAAAACCAGGTCAGATATTGATTTAGACAGCATACTGAAGCAGATTGACTTATATATATTCATAGAGTGGTTAGCATGGTTTATGATAGTCAGATGAGGTATTCTACATCCTTCCAGCTACATTTCATCTCTATAGCATGTGGGGCACTAACCACATAAGAGATGAGAAAAAAAAAATTTCTTCTTGTGATATGTCAATTTCTAACATTGAAATATTGATTCTGAGTATATATAGGTCAAATAAATTCCAGAAAAATCAGGAAAAATCACCCAAAATTATCCCACATGGTACTATAGATAGGGGTGGCTATATACTGATTGCAACCAGTTGCCTGACAAGCCATGAGAACAGATCACTGCAACTGCCACTAGTCAGTAACTGGGGAAACTGGCAACTGCAGTTCAGTTCCAACCAGTTGCAGTCCAGTTAGTCTTTTGAATGGTCCTAGACTGGACCTTAAAACACTATATGTGAGAGTGTAAAATGAGGAATCTACAATAGTTAAAAGCCTCCACCAAGACATGTAAGAAAATATGCTTTATTGTATTTCTGTTTCAGTCAGTCCACACTTTTTCTTCTATTAAGCTCAAAGATGATGCTCTCATTACAGAAGTGTCTGTGGTAGGACATGGAGCTGGGGAAAGTCCTTAGCATTCATTTCTAATATGTCTCTCAGAACTTGCAATCATTTCTTTTCTAATAGCAGAGTAAGGACTATCTTATCATTGCATTTAATGGTCATCTGGCAAAGTTTGACTTCACTTTTTGTGGGCACCTATTGGTAGCAGATCTGGCCACAGCTATGTAGGACAATGAGTTAGAAGCAGGATATTGCTGAGTGAAGTTGCAAATGGTGTTCTCAATTTGACCTAAATACTTCTGGAGTTTAGAAGCAGACTGGTCAATTTTTGCCATTGTCATATGCTATTTCCTCCAACTTCTCGCTTACTCTGACATCTCTGATCAACTCCTAGATTCTCTGCTCAACTCCATGATCACTGCTTACTCTGATGTCACTCCAATGTTTTACCCCTTTTGTACTACTAGTAGTTCTGATTTGTAAGTACTTTGATACCTGTTTCACTTTGGAGCACAGCTCCAGCATTGTACATATTTGATTCCCTCTGGTTACTCATTCTCTATCTTACTCAGCTCTTACATAGCTTAAGTAATCCAGTGTCTTTCTTCAAGTTAGCTTGATTATATCTTAGACAACTCTATGATCCCCCTCTAATCTTATCACTCTTTACTCTGAACTCCCTCTGAGCTCCTTTGAACTCCATCTCTGAAATATTAGGACATGACACCAGCAAGGGGACAGCATATGAGCTGAACCTGATGTTCTTATTCTATTTATTGGAGTTTGTGCTGGAGATCAGTATGATCTTAATAGTCATGGGTTTTCTTGCAGAGTAGGGCAAGGATAGTGAGTTGTTTAAGTTGCTCCTGGCAGATAGAGGTGCTTCTATACACTAAAAGCATTTTCCATCAGAGTATGCTGAAAATGACTCAGTTCTGTGAGATTCCTAATCACATGCATTTATCATGGCAGTGACTAGGGGGCTGAGGGTGTTTGTGAAAAGGGGAGACCCCTAAGGTATAGAGAACAAATTTGAAGAGAGCTATAGACAGTTAGAGAAGTTGTGGGTTGCATCAACAAATAGTAAGCCCCATCATGTAAGAAAGATGTGGGCCTCATTGGCTGGTGTAATCTATTCTGTCCTCTCAAATTCTATGTAGAATTTATGACTTCTTTGGATTGATGCACCACTAATTTGTCAGAACTCATTCTGGTATGTTCACTTATGTTTAGTGTTTAAAGGTCTGGCTCTAGGACTGCTCAAAAACTACAACCAAACCAAACCAAACCAATTAGGACTAGTCCTAAGTGGTCTGGTTTTTTTAGTTTTGGAAATAAAGCAGTCCTGGTTGTTTCATATTTCTCAAAAATCAAACAATGAAAAATGACCAGTTGTAACCAGTCTTTTGATGCAACTGATGACACCCCCTAATAGCCCTAATTGTTCCCTATTTGGGATAATCTTTCCAGATTTTGAAATTTTACACTATATGATCATTCTATAGATCTAATCTATAACATATGACCTGGAAATGGCTACATCTCAGTCATTTTTGAGTCAATTGGCTAGATATGGGTGTTAGCATCTAGCCCTAAGTTTATTTGGCCTACTATGACTAAGCCTCATTCCCACAGTAATCAGTCACAAAAAATTAATTCTTATACATAGATATATCTTATTTGAGGGATATTTGATAATAAAATGGCCATAACTTCTTAATGTGTGAACCAAATTACATGAAAATTAGTGGAATTGGAAGCTATGAACCAGTCTGAACCAGTCTTTTTGGAGCTAAAATTTAAAAAAAACTAGTTTTTAGTGTTCTAGTTGCAGTCCAGGGAATTTTTGGGTTTAAAGAAAACCAATTTGGTCTGGTTGCCTGATTTGGAGCATGGAAAACTGGACCAGACCAGACTTTAAAACACTACTTATGTTTGGTTATTGTTTGGAAATGGTACTATTACAAAACAAAAAAAGAGTACAGTGTAATGGACCATTAATATTGCAAACTCAAGCAGCTAGTGTACCTACAAGCAAAGGGTGAGATACAGTGAGCTGTCTCCTATTAGTTCACACACCCAAAGCTTTCTTATTGGTCATATCTAGCATTGGTGGATCACATGTGCTATGTTATACTAAGGACTGTCTCTTGTTGAGCAATCTCAATTTCAGTGAGACATGATTAGACTTACACAAGGCATTATTCAAGTTTTTTGTGCATCTTCATCAGGTGATAATAGAAGTGGGCAGGTAGTCAGGAACATTGTAGCCATGGCACTATGACCAGGAGCAAGTATGTAATTTTGATGTTATCACAGCTGATCCCATCCCCAACCTTGACCTCTATCTCTTAAATGATAGGTAATGATCACCAATCAAATGCTATTTCTTGATTCAACATGAGTTAGAGCACCTAGACAATGTCAATCAATGGTAGTTGTACAATTGACATATACATACTAGCTGAGTATCTTGAACATAGGCAGGACTGTCTATAAAGACTCCTGTGGCTTTCCAGGGCTCAATGAATTCATAAACAGGAATGCATTAGAGGAAGCAACTGTGTGATTGGTCATAAGTGAGACAATCATATCACATTATTATAATGTCTCACCTGGTTCTCCAGTAGTATGAGCTAGTCATCTCTGATCAGCACTGGATTGGGATGAGTTGTTGAGTACTGAAAACACATTTCACAACATCAATAGGCATCTTATACAGTGGCTCCAAAAACCATTGCAATAACTGAACACAAACTGGTGCACAAAGCATACTACAAACACATATAGGAATTGTTCTTAAGTCTAGTGAGATAAAAGATAGTACCCACTCTCAGCTACCGAATTTCCCCCTGGGTCATGTGATTTGGTTCACAGGGTCCCAAGATATGAATATTTTAAATCAAAGACCTCATTGCAATGCTTTTTGTACTTTCAATAAAGTATAGGGTATTTGGGTATTTTAGTACTTGGTATAGCCTCCTTTGGCCTTAAGTAATACCTGAATCCTTCTAGGCATACTTTCAATCAACTTCTGAACCTCCTCCACTGGTATTTTCTCCCACTCTTTCTCTACTCTCTGCCACAACTCCCCTATCCCTTTAGGGGGCTATTCATACTCCCCAAGCTTTCTTTTGAGACAACTCCAGAGATGTTCAAGGCAGTTGATGTCAGGAGATTGTGCTGGCCAGTCCATAGTCCTGAATTCCTGCTTATCTAGCTACTCCTTGATCTTTCTAGAGGTATGCTTAAGGTCATTGTCCTGCTGAAAGATGACACTAGGAGGGGATCAAGACCATAATGAGCCATGGTATTTATGAGCTCATCCTTCAAAATCTGAAGGTAGAGGTCAGCATCCATCCTACTATCAATCTTAGTACAAATCCAACTTCTTCCCAAGTCATACAGCCCCACATCATCAAGGAACCTCCTTCAAACTTCACAGTTCCCTAGACTAGCCTATCATTAAGCCCCTCACCTGGCTTTTTCCACACCCATTTGCACCCATCTGGCCCTAGATGATTAATTTTGGTCTCATCAGACCATATTACCTGCTTCCAGTCCTCTATAGTCCAATCCTTATGAGCATAAGCAAAGTCCAAGCAAGCCTTGTGATGTCTAGCAAGAAGATGAGGTCATTTCTTTTTGACTACAGCCTTCATGCCAGTTTTTTTCAAGTGGTGGCAGATAGTATTGGGATAGAGAGGTTGATTGATGATATTTGAGAGGGTTTTGATGATTTGAACAGCATTCTCTGCCTTGCAAGAGGAGATGAGGTGAAGAGCATGATGGACATTAGCAGGGAAAAGCTTGGATGGCCAACCACCAGTAGACTTCTCCAGGTCAGGACGCTCCTGGGATCTAAGCCTACATATAGTAGAGTAGTGAAAGCCCAAGAAGGAAGAGATTGAGCAAGCAGAATGGCCTGCATCAAGCTAAGCAAGAATGGAAGCCTTTTGATCAGCAGAAAGAGATCTCATAATGGTGGTGGTATGAAACAAAGAGGCATGTGAACTTTTTTCAACTTAGACATCATGCTTTAATGTTAATCTTATTTGTAGCCCCAAACAAACTCAAATATTGACTTATAATCACATAATTCTATATTTCAATTTAAAAGTACAAAAAGTGTTCCAATGAGGTCTTTAATTTAAAATATATTCATATCTTGGGGCCCTATGAACCAAATCACATGACCCAGGGGCAATTTGGTAGCCAAGAGTGGGTACTATCTTTTATCTCACTAGACTTAAGGACAATTCCTACATGTGTTTGCGGTGCATGAAGTTCAGTTATTGCAATGGTTTTTGGAGTCACTATAGGACAAACAACTTAGTGTTTTAAGATTATGTTTTCTATCACTATTTATTCTAGCTATCTCTGGGGAAGACTCAGACTACTGTGCCTACCCTTGCATGACTGAAGTTCCTTGCCACTATCTTGATCTTTATTCTATCAGGATAGCCAGGCTGACACTTCACAGCTACAGTCCCATGTATTCACTTGAGCACCAGTCAACCTTACCCCTTCCTCTCCAGGTGCAGTTATGTATGATGTCACATCAAGTATATGTCATAGTCAAGTCTGATAAAGCAATAGCAATTATATACGGCAATATATGTCTATTTTAGGAATGTAAGTTATAGCATAGGCACCTTAACTATAGTGATAGCTCTCAGGAATTGGAGGCACAACCTGAGCAACTTTCTTTTGAATGAAATGAATGAGAGAAGACAAACCACATTACATGTGCACTAAAAATTTTGTCTCCATCAGCTACTGTAATTATTCCATTTTCAATACTGGACAGAAATTCAAAGACTTGATGATAGGTATTTTGAAGGCCCATGATATATTCAAGGTTAATAAAGGGGGCAGTAGGATTTAGAGATACCACATTTTTCATCTCTTCCATGAACTACACTGAGTCAGTATCTTTTACTTCAAGAGATGACAGGATGTACCACAGACATAACAAATAAAATGACTGCCACCATGATCAGGATGTCAGTCATAAACCCACATGAAGGATACTGTTAGAGGGCAAGTACAGATAACTGACAGAGTCTCTGAGATACAGGGCATGGATGAGAATATCTTGCATAATCTTCTCTTCAAACCACTACCTATATAGAGAAATGTGTGAATGCACTGAGAAGGGTGAGTAAAACAACTTATCTCACAGGCACAACCAGCATGTTTTTATAAGGATGTGCCAATGCTCAAAGCCATAATATTTTCTAGATATTTCAGTACAATTCTAATATAATTCATGAATCTTATGAGTATTTGAGACAATTCTCTGAAAGATTGATGTAATTGATAAATATGTCCTATAAATTGTTTTTTTACATGAACAAGTGAATAATATATACTATATTCACTTAGATATTGTCAAAGATAGAGTAAAATATTATATTAGATTTATTAACTATACAAAATAAGAACTACATATTATATTATTATCTAAATAAGGCAAAAACATTGATCAACCATTACAAATGATAAATAAAAACACTTACATATATGAACAGATATAAAATATAGCATCTAATAGATCACTAAGTTAATAAAAGAATTTGAGAAATACAAATGAACTTACCATAATTTGAATAAGACATTGACCATATAAGCCTAAAAAAAAGCAAACATAAGTTAGTAAAAAAGACTTAATGAAATTGACTAATCACTAAGAGTAAAAGTATAAGAAAAGAAAAGTATAGTAAAGTGTAGTGAAGTGTAGTGAAAAAAACATAGTAAAAAGTCTAGATAGACAGATATAATAAGAGAAAACAATAAATATAGAGTGTAGTAAAATAGTGTAATGAAAAGTGTAGTAAAAAGGTATAGTAAAGAGTGTAGAAGAGTGATGATAAAGAATGGGAAGAAAGAGGCTATACTTGCCACATAGCCAAACTGTAACTGTGAGAATTTTAAATACACTATTGAAATTAGAAAGCACACTACTGAAATTTAATTAAGTCTTGATGACTACTCTTGTAGTACACTTTTGGTCTGCTTTTTTGTACACTTGAGTACTACACTTTTAGTACACTTTTAGTCCACTTTTTTGTACACTTTAGTACTTCACTTTTACTACACTTTGGTTTGCTTTTTTGTACACTTGATTCACCTTTTGTACACTTGGGTACTATACAAAACATCCTATTTGTTGATATCTCTTAGAAATCCACATAATATCATATTATTTATATCATCTCTTACTTGACCACTATAGAAATGACCACAATTTATCACACAATTATCACAATTTCCTATGAAAATATTAGAATATCAATATTTTCTAAGAATTGTCTGCATTATCTGGATGAGGTTTTTCCTAATGGGAAGGCAGGGAGCATTAGGAAATTAGAGAAGTGAAGATATTTCCAGATACTATCTATTATTTAATCCCAGAATCTCAAGCTGAGACTTACTGATTAGTGACTATCTGATATCTGCAATTAAACATCATTTAGCTTATAAAGTACCATTGATTATCTTTATGACATCCTCATAACCTTATTAAGATCAGTCATGGGGAACACATATGCTTATCCTCTTGCTACAGGTCAGCCCTCAAAGATAAATTGACTTTCATCGCATATTATCATGATAATATCAGGCCAAGTCTGAACACTTCATTTCCAAGATGATAGAACAAGGTATTTAAACAGTGAATGCTTTTCACCTGAATGTGAGTTAGTCATCTAATGCTCGAAAAAATATCATTATGATAATGTCTGATCAAATCTATGTGCCTAAATCCCAACATGATATAATATAATACTCTTTGTGGCTAGTATGATAAACACTTGCCATATACACAAGGAGCCAGCTGCCTGATGGCACTTAGGTTTCTAAAGGACCTCACTATAGTAATATTACACATCACCAGTTTAGTTCTTGTACAGTTATGCCCTCAGCTGCATGCAAAATGTGCATCAGATGAGGAGATTAACAACCAGGAGAAAGAAAAGGCTAACATGAAAAATGCTGAAAAAGCTCTATTGAAGTGAAATAGCTGTAGTAAGTACAATAGTTCATTACATGATGGCATGACATACCTAGCAACTAGTGTGAGTAATTGAGATTCCATATATCTTACTATATCCTTACTTGAGATCTTCTTGCTGTGTCTTTTGAATCTTCTTACAGTAAGTATCATTGTTTTCATGGTGTCTTGCCCTCACAATCATATTGGCTATACTCCTCATTTCATGTACTTTTGCCTTTTCAGCTGGACACTGGAGACAGAAACATTATTCTAGAAATTATATGTATATTCTAATGGCACCCTATTTATGTTAATAGACCAAAATGTATAACATGAGAAAGAATTGACCCACTTTTCTGGATAGTCAGCTTATTTAGTGAAAAAGTGAGGAAACAAACATTGAATGATACCATCACTGAACTCTGCTACTATTCCATCTTCATATGTCTCATGAAAGATGTCCTCATGTAGCAGCAATCTCTCCTTTGACAAGAGAATTGCCACTTTTTCTTGCAGCTATCATAATGCTTGGCTTTGGATGGATTACCTTACTAATAGAGATAATGTCAAATCTTCTTGCATTCCCTATCATGTGAAAATTCTAAGATCCTTATGAGATCAAAGCCTAGGTCACTCAAGAAGTCTCTGAGACATTGTAGTTTAGCAATTAACTTTGTATTTGAACTGGAATATTGTCAACATATAAGCAAACCAGTGATATCATTGCTAAATGTTGTAAAAAGACTATCCTGTGTAATATCAAGGCTTCTACTCTTGCAGTATAAGAAAGATGCTGCTCTAGAGTTGGAGTATCAACCTGAGTTGCCAAGACACCATTTTCATCTGGGTTGAGTGTTGGTTGCAAAGGATATACACAGATGAGACCAAAGTTGTCAGGCTTGGCTAATGTGATTATGAGCTAAATTATGGCCAGCTGGCTATGCCATTATTAAATGAAGCATGAGTACCAGCAGAGTCAGAAGTCAAAGGTACAGGATCTAGTATACTATCATCATCCAGCAAGAAGTCCTTGTATTGTATAGATACATAGGTAGATTGAATATTCCAAGCAACCTGAGCAATAGGAAAAGATATTTGATAGACCAGCCTTGGGTTGGGGTTCATTATTGAGCTGTATAAGGACTAAATTAGATTTTTGAGAACTTGGACTAGGGGAAACTTTAGACATACCTCTATGCCTGTCTTATTATCATCTATCATTCTGCTAGATGAAGATAGAGTCTGAAATGGAGGATTATCATCCAATTTGTCTATGACTCCCAAGTTAGGTAAAGTTTCAGATATGAGTGAGTCAGGGCCCAAGACAGGGCTAAGGTCCTTGGGACTTGAGACTCTCTATTTTGGACTATTAATGGAAGAGATGAGGGGGAGTCCTATTAATAGCACTTTCTCTTGCAATGCCATTCTATCATAGACAGAATGTAAATGGTTAATGCTTTTCTGACATATCTTACATTGTGCTTCATAGGCACTCAGTGTCTTCACTATGTCCTGTTATGGAGGCACTGTTACAATCACTCTAAACCTTACTGACCACTTTGCTGACATCCTTGCTGACACCTTGCTGACACCTTGCTGACCACCACCATAATCTAATCATTGGTACTCTCCTAATCACTCTATTTTATAGCTATTTTCCCATATTTTCCCATTGCCATTTAGGCTTGCTATAAGCCTAATACTTTGATCGCATAATTAGCCCCTATTTGACTTCATCCATGCGAACCAGACTATTCTACACTGGCCCAGGCCTGGCTATGGTCCATACCCATTAACCCTTGACCAGTATAGACTATACAAACCCCCAAACCACTCTAGACTCATGTATGTCATTCCATTCCACACATGTTTGCCTCATGCCTACCCTACATATGAGCCTGTTAAGGTTTGGTTGTTTCAGGCACTGAGATTGTATATCTATGGTTAAGAGAAGCAGAAGGGCTTAAGATATTGACTGAACACAGACAGGGCTAAAATTTATTCACTGTAAATACATCTACATCAGGGCTTCTACATGCAAAAGGACATATAACTATTAAAATTACTAAGCCCAAAAAGCCTTCTAGAAGATTTCAGAAGGACTTACTAGTACTTGACTTGGACTTGGAAGACTTGAAGTTGTATTACTAGTATAATTCAAATGAAGGAGCATGTGAGTCCAAATCAGAGATCAAAGTAAACCTGAATCTGTTATTCTTACTTTTCACTGGCACAACCACAGGACTTGGAGTTCTACAAATGCTTCACACACTATGATGCCAAGAATGACTTGGATCCCTTGAACTCAGATTCTGATATAGAAGGTCTATGAAAGCTGACTTGAACTCATAAACAGAATATGCATCACGTTTTTCTTAATGCATCCAGCATCTTTGGAGATGAATCAGCCATTCTGAAGTTGCTCATGCAATATTGAGACATAGAATGATGAAGGTCTTGCCTGCTAGCATTGCATATATGCATGCCTTCAGGTATGATATATATTCTTGTTTTATGAAGTACATGTAGGCTTGATATGTCATCATCACAAGATAGAAGGAGAAGGATATTTGTTCAACTACCAAACCTTCTATTACACTATGTTGGATATAATTGAGGACTATATAGACAAGGATTGGTCAAGTAAACTGCTTTGTTTCTATAATTGGTTGGTATTATAACTAGTGTTTGAAAGTCCAGTTGCATAACTGCTCCATAACTGAAACTGAAACTAACTGAACTGTCCATAACTGATTATGGATCAGTTCACTCATAGGAATTTCAAATTAGTTCAGTTATTGTTTGTAGAATCTAGAAATATACATAACTGGTTCAAACCAACCCAAATCCCTACTGATACTTACATCTACAAATATTTTCAGGATTTTAGGGATTATTTCTGGTTTTCAATGATCAATTTTCAGTTTCCTATTCTAGATATGATATCTAACCCAGAATTGGTCCAATCTTGATCATATCTTGGTCAATCTTTCTGAAAATTAAATTGATAGATATCCCTGGATCTATACTATAATATATCCCTATATGGTTAACTGTGATTCCTATATCATCAGTCTTAGCATTAGTATTTACATAGGTTACTAACGATTTAGAGGATATAAATATAACATACTATTTTAAAATGCTCCAATCTTGATAATTTCTTCGTTGATTTGTCTACAAAGTGAATCTACTGGTAGCTAGAAGTATGAACTGCATATGATCTCACTAAACCTAAGCATGATAATTGGTTCTGCACATATATATGGTAACTGGTTCAAAAACTGGTCATAACTGGTCACATAACTGATCATAACTGATCTTAACTAGTTTTGTGGTTTGGTTCTGGTACATTAGGGACCCTTCCATAACTGAATCAAACTGGAATTTCAAACGCTAATTATCACTACTTTTGAGGTTCATTTATCACTAGTACTCTTATAGCTCCTTGATGGTGAGAATAGACACAAAGATTCTGAAGATTCAAGTTACTTGACCAAGCAAAATCCCAGCAGTAACTCATTCAACTCATACAAGGTTATATGCATATGGACAAGCATGTGTTAAGGAGAAAACTAGTACTGAGGATAATTACAAAGCTGACAATGTGAGTATCAATGGTTTGCTCCACTCACATAGCTGCTCAGAGTCTCAGGCCCCTAGTGCTACAATTTCTACAAGTCCAAGTCCTACACAAGAGTGTTTTAAAGTCCAGTTGAGGACTGTTCAAAAGACTGGCAACGGGACTGGACTAGAACTGGTTGCAACTGAACTGCAGTTACCAGTTACCTGAGTTGTCAACCAGTTACAGATGCAGTTGCCTGGTCTTATGGCTTGTCAGGCAACTGGTTGAAACTGGTACACAGCCAACCATTATCTATTGTACCATGTAGGATAATTTTAGGTGATTTTCCTAATTTTGCTGGAATTTATTTGGCCCATATACGCTCAAAATCAGTATTTCAATGTTAAAAATTGACATATCACAAAGAAATATTTTTACCTCATCTAATATGCCCCTCATACTATGGAGATGGAATGTAGCTAGAAGGATGTAAAATACATCATCTCACTATTAGGAACATGCTAACCACTCTGTGAATATACATAGGTCAATCTGTTTCAGTATGCTTTCTAAATCAACATCTGACCTGGTTTTGACTAGAAAGTTATAGGATTGAAGTGAAGCATAGGTTTATGGAGAGAGATCATGGTGGAGTAACTGTGTAAGAGAGAGGTGAAAGTTGAATTGCATTTACCATCAATGCATCAGACTTCTCAAGGAGCATGTCAATAATGTGCACACAATTGTCTCTGATGCAAACAGAATTCAACACTTGTTCTCACACAACAACCACCTGTTGCTTTGGCATGCCATCCTGGTCTTCAAAGAGTTTCTTATGGAATGGGAGGAGAAGCTTGTGCTCAATAAATATGTGGTGTATTGTGATGCCATTGAATGCAGGCTAGACAAGCTCAAGAAATATTATATTAGATTTGAGTACCAAGGGAAGTGTCTCAATACTGTAATTGCCTTCTTGGGGAGGTCATGGAATAGGTATAGACAGCTAATAGCATGCTTTAAAGTTCTTGTGGAGCACCCTTTCACTTCTCTTTGTCATCAGAATGATTTACAGATTCCAGTCTCACAAGTTGGCTCATCAGTGGCTTTGCTGGGCATTTGATTGAGCAATCAGATAATTTTGAATATGTTTCAAAGTTGGCTGACTTGAGGGCCTACATCTGGTGAGTGCTATCAAAATGATCTGTAATCAGTTCAGTTCAGAAATGACACTCAATATACTATGACATCTATGCCAGTGAGAACAACACTCTGAGTCCTTTTTTGTTTGGTGGGTCATAAGTTAGATACCCAGGCACATGTTGAGAGAAATAAGCATAAACCAGATTGATTGGTACATGTAATGATGGCATCTCAATGCCATATTGGTCCACTGGCAATCCCCCCCCTCCCTCCCTTGAAGTAAATTTTTGATCTGGTGAGTTCAGTTTGTCCACCACCTATCTTGCCCACAGTAAGCTGACGGTTATGGCCGATGAAGACCTCTCGTTCAAACAGTTTGGACAAGCGACCCTCCATATGATCAAAGCTATGTAAAACTGTAACTGGGACCCATCCCACATTGACATGTTCATTACTTTCTGGAGAAGTATTGAGCAACACCTGTGGTGGTATTCGCGCATCACATGCCAACAGAAAGCATTACTTATCTACTAGGGCCAGCAGTGACACAACTGGCACAAAACCATAGGTACTCCAGATGCCTTCATCCTAGAGGAGATCAACAAGACCATCCACCTCAACACCATTAATGACTTCAAGGAATCTGCGGACAAATAACAGTCGAAAATCATCCATAAGTTCACCTTCAGATCACACTGCGACAACCACTAAGAAGACACTTCTCACTCAAACTCTTCCCTTCCTCTGCTAAGTGAGGAGGTGGTGTAAGAAGGTGCAGGTTCGGGAATTGATGCATCAAACCTTGGCTAAGAGTTTGTGTGAGGGCTTCTTGGATGATGTTATCATCTGATTGCACCTAGTTGGTGGCGCATTGGTGGGCTGCATGGAAATGCTGGGTTCTCACAATGGGGGGTTTGTAGATGGGGGGGAGGGCCTATGTGAGGTTTGGTGGGGAGAGGGGGTTGTCAGTAGAGTCACTAATGAATGGAGTGAGGGCAGGAGGGATTGGGATACATGGGAGGAGGTCTTGGGAGTAATAAAGGCCTTGTGATGGACCATCTGCAGGGCTGGCTGTGCTGGGGACATACTCTGTGTGTACTTCCATGCTGTTATTGGCTTCAGTGAGGAAGGAGTGTGCGTGTCTGAATACATGGTTTGTTTCAGTGTTCCGGTGGTAGTGGTTCCACCAATGAGATAACAATGTCGAGGGTGCAAATGAAAATTTTGAAACTGACTGCTTCAGCCCAGCCAATGTCATGGTTGGATCCTCGCACTGATTGCCATCCTGGAAGAAGTCTCCAGGCTTGCCAGTAGGGGCCAATTGTGATGCCAATGCCAATACCAGAGCTCGCATCTGAGAAAGCAAGTGTGTCAATGAAAGCGGAAGGAGGTTTTATGGGTCATTGTATATTGTCACACTCCAACTGTGCTATCCACCAGTCAAGGTCTCCTGCAATTGATTTTACTGGGCAGTTCTAGTGTTTTAAAGTCTGGTCCAGTCTGGTTTTCTATGCTCCAAATGAGGCAACTCGCCCGAAACTGGATTTTTTAAAACTCAGAAATCCCAGGACCACAACTAGACTGCTAAAAACCGGATTTTTTAATTTTAGCTCCACAAAAAGACCAGTTCAGCCTGGTTGTAATCGGTCCTAATATAGAGGCTGATTAATAGCTACAGATCCCCCTAATTCTTATGTAATTTGGTTCACACAGTAGGAAGTTATGCCCATTTTATTGTCAAATACCCCCCCCAGAGGAGATATATCCATAAGAATTAATTTTCTGTGACTGATTACTGTGGGAATCATGCTTAGTCGTAGTGAGATCAAATATAGTACACCTCAGGGCCAGATGCTGACACCCGGAAATAGCCAATTGACCCAAAAATGGCCGAGATATAGCCATTTCTGGGTCATATATTATGGAATAGATCTATAGAATGATCACATAGTGTAAAAATTCAAAATAAATTCCTAAAATTTTGGAAAAATTGTGCTAAATACAGAAAAATCAGGGCTATCAGGGGGTAAAATTTAACTAGTCTATTTGCAGTTTTTTGATTTTTGAGAAAACTAAAAAGCCAGATCACTCAGGACCACTGAGTCCTAATCAGTTCAGTTCAGTTCAGTTGCAGTTTTTGAGCGGTCCTAGGACCGGTACCTTTAAACACTAGATGGTGCAGCATGAAGGGTTGGCTGGTACACACCCCTGGCATGTGTTCTAAGCCTGTGAGGTATGCCCAGCTGCTAGGAATTAATTAGTGAAGCTGCATGTAGAAGCTTGCCATATAAGAGCTGGACATTTTTCAGGATGTGGGTGCAGCGCGATCTACATTTGGAAATGGCAGCGAGGTATTCATTGGTTTCTCCTAGGTGAGGGAAACATTTTGGTTGAGTAGATCCCACTTGAAGCTGATGTAGATTGTGGAAGTAATGAATGGTTGGTCCTTGCTAATTTCCCAGGGAATTCCTAGAGATGTTGATGCAGTGTTGACATCCTGTAGATTGTAGGTAAATAATGCATCATGTGCAGATCTTGGAGATTGATTGGATAGGTCTTTTATAGAAAAGGAACAGTTTTCATTGAATTCTTCCTTGAGCTTGGCATGAATGTCTGATCGAGAGAACCAGATGACCTGCATGTTTCATACCCCCTTTTGTAGTTATGTCTTCATGCCATTGGTTCTGGTGTGCATTATATTGGGGAAGATATTGCCTTGGTATACGTATGAAGATGTGGTCATCAACCCACTTGTCTAGTGGGCCTATGCCTAGGGATCTTAGAATCTTGGCTCCTGCATCTGCCCTAGGCCACCATACACACTTGTAGAGGAAGTTGTACCAAATGCCATGGATGAGTCAATGAAAAATTGATTATCTCCTATCCAAACAACTGCAGGGGACCAAGGCACAGTGCAGTAAGCCTCAGCCATGTCCCAAGTCACAGCTCCTGAGCCTGGGGGAAGTCTAGAAATTAGAAGGTACATATACTATGGAAAATTTGCCCCAGGAGGCAGGGAAATGGTGGGGATTGATAAAGGAGTTGATTGATGGGTCAGGAAAGGCAGGGAGGGGGGAAATTGAGTAAGAAAAATTCTGTAGTAATCTGTATTTACTGGGATGTCCTGGTTTCGGAACAATGAATATGGGGGAAGGTTTGGAAAGAGCCTATGTAGTGTGATTTTGTAGTTTCTTTGTCTATTGTTTTTGCAAATTTATCATAGTGAAGATTAGTAGACTCTCTATTAGAGGGTGTTTGTGTGTGTGGGAAATGGTTGGGAAATTTACAATGAAACCGTTCATGGAGAGGCTGGTGCTGCATGGAGCAGCTGTCTTGGCATTGCCATACTGCATATAGCTGTTGGTTGTCCTTTCCAGTGAAAATTCCTGGACCCTTCTGGTAGGCATAGATATCATGCCTGTTGTGCCATGTTTGGGAGGTGGCACACACATTGATGTTGTGCCTGCCAAGGCATACAGAGCAGGTGGCAAGGAGGAGTGATATGAATTCTTTCATGGTGACACAAAATGTGTACTGCTTCTTTGAAAGGTAGTCCAGAAGAGGATATGATGGCGACATAGGTCTTTTGGATCTGCTGCTCAATCTGGGGTGTCCAGAGCTCTGTGCAGTTTGGAAGGAGGTCATGAGCACGTTGAGCTGCTCAGATAGCTTGGCATATTGGTCTGCAATATCCACTTTTGGTGTGGTCCTAACCAGTTATGCACAGGCATGGAAGGGTAGTTATTGGCATGTGCGGGTGTGCAGTGACGCATGGGGATGTGTGGTGTGGAAACCAGTGGACATAGTTTGTATGGTGGAAAACAGGGGCCTTCCAGCAACCAAAACCACATCTATACAAGTCTCAACAGCAGCCAAAACCTTCACCCCTCCCACTGCCTCGCTAAAGACCCGCTCTGTCTATGGCTCCTCCTATCCACCAATAGTACCACTCCTACCTCTCATGACCCAAATTCTAAACCAAACCCCAATTCCATCACATCCTAAATGTAATTGCTGCAGGCTGGACTTCTGTTCTACACCAAAGAAACATACAGATCAGCCCTCCTCGTTTTCCATGTATTCTGTGACCTGAACAACATACCAGAATCCAAACGCTGCCCAGCCTCCTTATCCCTAATTGCAACCTTTCTAGCAAGCTGCACAGGCACATATGTACTTGGGATTGGCATGCTCCAACTTTGTAGCAGGCATTTGAGCCTGGCACATCCTCCACCACCAATCCTGGAAGATTATTGACCAAGAAGAGCTCACCGCCATCCTACAAGGAGCCTGTAGCTAGCTTCCCCATCCTCGAAACGACCAAGTGCATACCCATCGAGTGCCCCCTTCTCCTTCAATTTCTCACATACATTGACCTCGACCACCCATGCAACACAGCAATTTATGCATGCATCATAATAACCTTCTACTCTGTCTCCTGCCTAGGAGAGTTCACAGTCTCAGCAATAGACACCAATGGCACCATGGTTCTCTTGCTGCACCTCCCCTTCACCAAATGCTCACCAATGTGTTAAATCCACTCAAATTGCCAGACTTGACCACCCCACAAACCTGATCGGATGGCTAGACAACCACCAAGCGGCAATGACCACCTCTTTGCTTGGAAACACCTGAAAACAGCACTGCATCCCCTTATGAAAGCAGAAGTCTCCGAATTCATGCAACAGCTCATCGAACAGTATGTGCTCCTGGAGATCAAGGGCCCTAGCCTAAGATCAGGGGCACCCTCCACTAACTCCTACAGGGCACACCTTTCAAAGTCATCAAAAACCATGGGTCAATGGTGAGGGGAATCGTTTACCAAATACCTGAGAAAACACTCTCTCATCCTCTCCCCATACCTAGTAGAGCACTCCAACATAATAGAAAAATTCACCATCTACGCGATGCCACCCATCCATTAATCATCACCACAGTAAGCACAAACTCTGTCCCTTACACCACTGGGTTCAAGATTCACTTTATGCATCACAGACTCCTTCTACAAGGGTTCACAGCTCACTCTCACCCAGGTTCAGGCAGATTTGCTTTGGGCCAGGAAGTCCTATGGGCTCTCACCCACCCTCTCTTCACTAGTACATACTTAAGTACAAGAGGGTTAGATTTGAAGGATTTGATAATGAGAGAGATGTGAGCAGAGATAAAATTGGCACAAAGAGTGGAGGACAGGAATGTCATGTTGTTGTTGTCTTGTTCAGTATTGCCATGATCACTCTACAACTCCCATACATCTAACTCTGCATAGCATTTTCTAAATGACTACTCCCTCATATATAGCCTTTTGATCATTTTAATCTTTGTACCTTTTGTAGTTTTCATTTCCTTTTACTAACTAGTATGTATATGGTACCCATTGATATGCTAGTGCATAAGGTGTGTTGTTTGAGCTATAGTTTGTAATCTGTTCTGACTAACTTGGAACTTGTCACTGTTTGGTAAGTTGACATGATGCTGCACATTTGGTTATTGGTAAGCAGATAACTGGGATTAGTAACTTGTCTATGTACTAATAGTCTTGTCCACTTCAAAGTGTCCCATGCTAGCCTACCCTAGCAGCTTACAAGTAGGCCTGTAGGAACATTGTGCTAACATCACACAATTTGATTACAAGATGATATAGAACTACTCCCTTTCCCCTTCCTCTCCCACTTTCTCCATACTAACATGTTTTGAATTCTTTAGAACTATGACCATATCAATACTTGCAAGTATCATGGTGCTCATTCCTGTCATGTAGGTATTTTTTGTCCAGATCATGATTGAGCTGAATAAAGTATAGTGAATGGTGTTCTTGATGTCTAGTGCACATATATATAATGTCAGTCAGATGAGCAGACAGACATATGTGCTCAGATGAGGCTTGGGATGATGTGTCAATGGTCTGGGTGACAGTACACAATCTCTGAGATACTTTACTCTATCGCACTCTTTTTTCACTGGCAGACTGCATCTTGGTCTTGTCATTCTTTATCCCTGATTGACCTTTACCTTCATTTAGGCTTTATTGGTAGGACAATCACTTTGAAAACAATCATTTTTGTAAGATAATATTGCATATGAACTTGTCACCTCTTGACACGATCACACCCTTGGCTCTTTTCTTTTCCTCAGGCATCCATTTAGTTAGTCCATCTTCTACATTCTTGTGGCCCTCATTGTGATTGTGTTCTTATACCTATATCTAGGCTAGCTATCAAGTTTTGTCCTATTAGTAAGACAGATATGTATTGAGAAATTGGTGGCCCCAGAACTTTACTATATCTTTGAGTCACTACAATAGTTATTATAGGACAACCTAATGTTTGTAATCACCTCTTGATTTTTTTGTGTGTAACAGTAAGAATTAATCATTTATAGGATTTTGGATTCACTTGTACATAAACCTAGTCAATAGTATTTCATCTACTAGTATAGGTCAACACTGTCACTTGGACTTGATGACAATGAACAAGATGCCAACAGGCTAAAGACACAATCACCACTGTGAGATGAAATAACATACTACAAGTCTAGTAAGACCTAACTCAGATCATAAAGAGTTCTCCCAAGTTGAAGAAACAGACTTTGAGGACCTTGCCAGATATGATTGGACTGTTTCATTAGTTGCAACAGGCAGAAGTGACATCATCAGACCACTTCATGAGATTAGACTGACAGGTTCTCCAATATATTGCTGTGATTTCTCTGAAGAACTCTGTTCAAAGTCTGGGTTGTGCTGATCAAGTAAGATCTCTAAGTTGGATCTTAACATCCTCAACTGATCTCAAGGATCAAGTCCTACCCACAGAAAGTTTATGGGTACAGTGTGTATGTGGGTATGGCTCTTCAACACTGTCAATGAATAACTATGGCATTATCCATATCAAAACCCTTTATTTACTGATCTGACATTACTGAAAAAGCTCTGTATAAATTACTAATAATACTAGACTGTCATTTAGAGATCAATAATAAGTTAAGTTGATCATTTTGTGGTAATAACAAGTCATTAAGATATTTCTTTCTCAATATAAATCATCTACTCTCTGGAATGGAATCAGATTTCCATTAATTAGCTATATTTGCATTATAGATAGCATAATTGTAATTATTGAGCAAAAGTACCAGGTCATATCAGTTCTTCACCACTCTGCTGCTAGGCTCCTTTGTCTCTTCTCCATCTCCTCCCTAAGCTACTTGCACTTGTACCTATTGACAAGCCACACATGCCCTCTCGTTTTTTTCCTCTTTGGGCTTGTACTTCATCCCCACTATAATGCACTGCATGCATGGTTTGTATGCTCTCATCTTGCCCTTGACTTTGGGCCTAGGCTTGTTGGGCCTTGAAGCACTTTGCTCTAGATGGACAGCTCTGTCAGCTCCACAGCATGTGATTGAGCTGTTACATACTGGTTTCTTAGCCATCTCCTCAACCTTCTTCACCTGCCTCTTGTTCACAACCTTCCTTGCCTCATCTGTCCTTTGGGCCCTCTTCTCTTCCTCTGCCTTCCTCTCTGCTGCCTCCTCCACTTTTCCCTGCTCTCTTCCTTTCATGTCACAACCCAAAGTGGAAACCACCCATCAAAATCGACATCCATGACAAAGAAAACACCATAAACAAAGATGCCTGGACAGAAAACACACTAGACATCACACTATACTTGGATGGATTAGGTCACAATGGAATTGGGGGCATAGCAGTAATGAGACACTGTGAGAGGCCACCAAGTATTCTCTCTCTGCTTCAAACTGAGTTCTGACAAATGCCACACAGTGTATGAAGGTGGTTGGGATGATTCTTGCAGTTAAACTACTTAAAAAAGCAAGATGTGTCCACTCAGCCTCCCTCACTCTAGACAACAAAGCTGGCCTAGTTTTGATGTGAAAGTTTGTGAGGATAGGATGGCACTACCTCATTGACATATTTCACACCAACCTCAAACAAGCCCTGCTCAAAAACTGCCTATGCAAACCTCCAATACAATGGATGCCCAATGTACCCAGCAATGAAGAAGCAGACAAAGAAGCAAAGGATACTATCTCAGGAAACACATCAAACTCCAGCAATCTCCCCATCCAAATCCAAACCCAAAAAAACCAACCCAAGGCCCTCTCCTGTAGCAAATTTGCCACCAAGCAACATCTACAAGTAAAGCTAAAAGACCTCTGATGAAACCAGCACCAAAACCCCTACTGCCAACACCACAAGACATGACTCCACCCACTCCACCCTGGCAGATGATGTACCCCAACAGTGGCCACCAAATCACCCCCAGACTCTTTGCATCTCACTATTTCCTCTTCCCTGTCATCTTATTGTCATATATATGCACTACATCACTTATACACACCCAGATAATGACTCCAGGCCCTCAGGCAGACTCACACAATACAGTGAGCAACAAAACTGATGCAATGTTTGTATCATTTTGATTGAAGTACAATTATTGAGACCCTTGTTGATGCTAGACCCCTAAACATGGATACCATTGAAAATCCATGATCAAGGGCTTTTGAATGGTATATGGGTTTATTATGTAATTCTTTCTATATCAGGAAATATTTTAAAATTGGTATGAGGTACTCATTGTATCAGTTTTGTTGCTGGTATAGGAGTATTACAAATCAGTATGAAGTATATCCTCCTTTGGCCTTGATGACCTCCTGGACTCTTCTAGGCATGCTCTCAATCAGTTTCTGACACTCCTCTGCACCAATCTTATATCATTCCACTCTAATCCTCTCCCAAAGTTTCAATATCCCCTTAGCTAGCTCAGAATACTCTGCTAGCCTCTTTTTAATCTTTTTAAGCAGAAACCATAGATGTTCTATGGGATTAAGGTCTGGAAACTGAGAGGCCATACCATGACCTCAAATTTATGATCATCAAACCACTTCCTAGCCTTTCCACTGATGTGTTTGAGATCATTGTCTTGCTGGAAGATAATCTATGGGAAAAATCTGTGTACCAAGAACCCACCCCACTACCTACACCATATCATAGCTCCCACATGTAAATGTCTGACATAAGGCACACACCTTACTAGACAATAAATGAGCATTCCAAAAAACAAAGATATACATAATACTAATACCTTCAATTTATCAGTTTTCAAGATCACCTGTAGCATTGATTATATCAACAGCTCTGGATCAAAATCATGGGTAGTGTTCTAAAGTCTAGTTGCAGACTGGTAGCACAACTGGCAACTGGACTGGACCACACTTGAAACAATCCATGAACTAGCAGTTATGCAGTCATGAGAGGATTGATATATAGAGATAGACCTATAAGTATCACAGAGGTGGCTTGAGTGTTGGATTTAACGAACTAGATGTTTACTAATGTCTTCATGTAATGAGGAGGAGGTACCTTAGAGTTAATGATCACAAGAGCTGAATAGTTAAAGATATAAGAAGATATTGATTATCAAACTGGAAAATCCTTGGTGGAGGACCTAGCCCTTATATACTAAATAATGGTGGCTCTGTACTACTATGTAAGGAAAGACTAGTAGTCATAACATATTACAAAAGTGTCCAAAGTATCAGCACATTCATATACCATGATGTGAACATGTGTGATGCACATGTATAACATGAGTATATAATGAGGATGTGGTAGTATTGTATTGTAGCAGCATAGCTGAATGGAAGCATACCTCATGTATGAAAAAGTGATTTGGATCATAACCCACCCAGATCTGGGGTTAGAAAAGTTTAGGTTAAAAACACAGTGTTTATAATATTACTAGTCTAGTTGAAGTTGCCTAGTTTGAGAGAAGTCAGGCAACTGGTTACAACTAGTGCATGGTCACCCTCTATCTAATTTAAGGGAATATTTGGTGATTTTCCTATATTTTTTGAAATTTATTTGGCCCATATTGAAATGACCAAACCTTTACAGGCTTGAGTTATTTGTAGAAGGACAATAAAAGTGAGTCAAGGGATCTAGAGATTTGGGAAAACTCCAGAGATGATGAAACTGGGTCCTTCTGGGAGCTGGGAGGGTCCCTTCTATACTATTCTACTGTTTGTACAGGTGTATGGTAAATCTACAGATATGCTATGCTATGGGACAAGGGTTCTGGATGGGCTGAGAGATTAGGAATCCAGACTGCATAGCCATGGAATGTATCTGCATCATGGAAAGTCTGGCCAAGGCATGGGAGAAGGTAAACATGAGGAGAACATGTATAGGGTAGACATAAGGCAAACATGTGTGGAATGGAATGACATACATGAGTCTAGAGTGATTTGAGGGTTCGTATTGTCTAGACTGGTCAAGGGTTAGTGGGTCTGGACCATAGTCAGGCCTGGGCCAGTGTAGAATAGTCTGGTTCACATGGATAAAGACAAATAGGGGCTAATTATATGAACAAAGTATTAGGCCTATAGCAAGCCTAAATGGTAATGGAAAAATATGGGAAAATAGCTATAAAATAGAGTGATTAGGAGAGTATTATTGAGAGAATACCAATGATTAGATTATGGTGGTGGTCAGTAAGGTGTCAGCAAGGTGCCAGCAAGGATATCAGCAAGGTTTAGAGTGATTGTAACACATATATCACTTAAAATCAATATTTTAATATCAAAAAGTGTCATGCAACCCTTCTGAGAAATGCTTATTTCTTATCTCAAATAGAAATTACATGTTGCCAGAAGTATATAGAATAATTGATATTACTAACAGGAAGTATGAAACCCATATGGTGGATTGTTATAAGTGAATCTGGGTCAGATACCTTCTAAATCAACATTGATTTGAAAATAGATCATATCTACTAACCAATCTTTATGGTATATGGAGTTGAAACCTAATGATCAGGCATGTGGCTGCATATGAAACATGACACCAATCAGATCCAGGTAATCCAGGATAGTGCTGACTTTGAGGGCCAAATAGCAAACCCTATATCAGGGCCTGCAGGTCTATCTGTCACTATCCAGTATCAATTCATGTCACTATGGCCAGATGGTGCTAGTGGCCCAGGTATCACATCACTTCAATACTACCCCCCTCAGACTGGCTTACTGTCCCCTTAGCATTCTCTTGTATCATTCCTCACCAGAGAATCTAATCAATCTCATGCTAGTATATTGTGATCATTGATGTCTGTCAACTTAGAAGCTGATATACTGGAAGTTGTTCCATGGTTCATTGCTTTTGAACAGTACATACATGAGAAGGTCTCCACATGGCATTAGATTTGGAGAGCTTGAAGTAGAGCTTGAGTCAAAGGAGTTTGTTCAGATCTCTCCACTTTTGCATGATTATGTCTCAACCCAGATGTTACAAGAATTGTTGAAGATTGAGATAGGAACAGCAATTCTTATCCTTTAATATGTTAAGGTTGCCAGTATTTGTGAGCTCTGTATTCCCATCAATAATTTAGTCTCATGTCATCAACCGTACTTATAGTAGATTAGAAGGATTAGATTTCTGATGCAATATACATTTAAATGAATCTTGGTTCATCATTGCTTGAGGCAGTCCCAGTAGAGATCTGTAAGGGTAACTATTCACACATCATGCTTATCTCTTCTGCTCTTTTCTCTCTCTCTCTCCTCTCTTCTTCTGTCACCATGGATAGTGTTGCATATGATATTGATATGCCATAATGACAATGATGCATACATCAACATAACACCAATCTCATACCCTCTGCTTCTCTCTGCTTCCCCTCCTCCCTTCTACTCATCCTTCCTTGAGACATTGATGAAACATGATGTGACAACAGTGCCATAACATTGTTGTACCATCGGCACATCATGTCCATCTCTTCCTCCTCTTCTCTCTTCCTACCTCTCAGGCTCTCTCTTCCCAAAATAATGATGATGATGAAATATCTGATCATCAAGGTACTCACATTGTCATCATGCTTATGCATGAAATACATATAAGGGTTAGCTGGGTTTGTGATTTTAGCAAGCTTCTTTTGCTTCCACTCTGCAACTTGCCTAGGATCCACAACTGTGGCTGTCAATCCTTCCTCACTTAGGGAAAAAAACTCAGCTAACACCCCTGAGCCTCTATAGATATGCAGTCACAAAAAGATGTGTGTGATATACTTTTATAATCTAATATAGAGTCAGCACAAAACAGGACAGAAATAAGATACAATGTAGAAGCCAGTTTGAGAGTGACTAGTGATCTTATCTTGACTCTAGTTAGAGTTGGTACATGTAGTGTTTAAAGATGGACCTCTCAAAAACTGCAACTGAACCAAACTGAACCAATTAGGACTACCAGGTCCTGAGTGGTCCAGTCTTTTTAGCTTTACAAATAAAATAGTCCTGGTCTTTCTAGATTTCTCAAAAATCAAAAAACTGCAAAAAGACTGGTTGCAACTGGTCTTTTGGTGCAACCGATGACACCCCCTGAAAGCCCTGACTTGTCCATATCTAGCACAATTTTTCCAGAATTTTAGGAATTTAGTTTGAATTTTTACACTATGTGATCATTCTATATAAACAAACCAGTTTTTAGTCGTGGACCGAACTTTAACACACTAGGTACATGTAATTAATCCTTTGTTAGATGATCCTCTATACTCAAGCAAGTAATCATGAGCTCCTAAGAGGCATTGGCATATTAACAGGGCCTTATCTAAGTGCTCCTAGGAAGATTTGCAGACTGTTAATCTGAGTTACTACATAAGTAATATCAGGGTGAGTACTAATCATGATATATAATGATGAGCCAATGACCATCTGGAAGCATGTTCACAGAACAGGATCAATGGGGGCATCATTCTTTACTGGGTAGTATCCCTGTGGTAAGGGTATATGAGCTGGTTTTGCATTGGTCATGCCAAAGCACTCAAGTACCTTATTGAAATATCTGACTTGGTCTATCTGGATGATTTTAGACTCTCAACATATTCTCATTCTTCATGAATACAGCCTTCAGCTTGTCTACTAGCTATTTATTATGTCCATAGAAGAGGAAGTTGTCTCATAGATAATAACTACAATATCTGATCCTTGCTTATAGATAAAGAGGCTAGCATTGGATTTCAAATGCTTGAAGCCTAAAGTGCTCATATATTTATCTAATGATTTTCACCATGCTAATCTCACTTGCATAAGGCCATAGATGGCACAGAGTAAGTGGAGCACTCTGCCAGTGTGTTTTAGATTAGCAAAACTCTCAGGAAACTCCATGTAGAGTTCCTCATCCAGTATTTCATAAAGGAAGACTGATTGGACATCAAGTGCCATTAAGTACCAGCCATTTATTGCAATGAGGGTGAGCATATATTGCACTATCTAAAGTATACTACTGGGCTGAATATCTTATCAAAGTCTAGTCCTTTGACTTGAGAGAAGTCCTTGGCAATGAGGTGAGCTTTTTTTTGTCTGTCAGTTTTGATATCAAATATCCATTGATTTTTAATAGTTTTTTGATTGGGTGGACAATTGACTATTTGTTGCAATTTTTCATAATTTGTAATTCATCCTCATAGGCTTTACACTATAACACTTGTTCAACAGGAGGGAGTTTAAGAATGTCCTTGTAGGACCATTTGTAATAATTAGCAAATGTGTGTGGTATATCCAGTCAGACTAAAGTCTTTGGCACACAGAAAAGAAAGTAGTGCATCTCCCCCTTCCTAGATCAGTCTAAGGTGCTCAATGTCATCTTCAGACAGTGTTGGGGAGATTGACATGCCACCAGGGATAGCTTGGCTCAGGCTTAGGCATAGAGTCATTTATCATCTCCTTCCAGGTAGAATTGTATTCAATCTCCTGTACCTGTTTAACAGGGTTGTGTCTCTCACCATAGGCATTACTAGGTCACAAGAGAGGATGGCAAATGTACTTACTCTGGTGAGGTGGTGCCAGTGGGGTAGGAGGGTGATTTCTGGAAGCACAAGAAGGCATGCAAGGAGGTGGTGTGACCAAAGGTTCCAGAGTTGGAGTGCATGGTCTAGGGACAGGTACTTTCTATGGTTGAGGTGTGATAATCACACCATCCTCAAACTTGTCAGAAGAAGTGTCAGGGTCATGGTTATTCCAATGAGGGGTAGAGTGTCTGGGGCAACTAATCAGCCAGTGAGGGCAAGCACTCGGACATCTGGGTAATAGGTTCTTATCAAAAATAGTGTGCAATGATATAAATATCACATTGTTTTGCATGAAGATCCAATTTAAGTTGAATCTAGCAGAGATGCAAAGATATATTATAAGCTGGGATCTGAGTTGTAGTTTCCCAGTCCATATTTCAGAGGGCAGGTATACATAGACACTGCAGCTAAACACACAAAGGTGTTGGATGGAACACTTGCTTTCAGAGAGTAGTGTTTTAAAGTCCAGTCTAGGACTGTTTAAAAAACTGGCAACTGGACTGGACTGTAGCTGGTTGCAACTAAACTGCAGTTGCCAGTTGCCCCAGTTGCCAACTAGTTGCAGTTACTGTTATGATTTCAACTTTTACCCTTAACTTTAATGGTCACTCCATTCTTTTCCCTATGTCTTCTAAACTCAATTATCACTCTACCTTGATCATGTGACTTACATGTGTTACCTCTCATGTCAAGGCTGTCCTCAGAATACAATCCAATAGAATTGTTAGGGGTGTTGTTTGAGGGGTAGTAACTCCGAGACTCGGAGTTACTCGGGGTCGGACAGGCGTTGGCTTCAACGTATGTGTTGTGCCCTTGCTGTAAGTCTTGCCTTGGTATTTGCGGAGTACGGAGTACGGAGTTAGACTAACACTTAATAGTGAAGTCGAGTAAGAGTAAGAGTAGAGATAGACCGTCGAGGTCTCGGAGGTCAGAGGTCGGAGTTGATCGGGAGTGATCGAGAGGATAAAACTAATATTCAGACTAAAGAATACAGAGGCGGAGTATGGGAGTTTATATACAGGAGTCGAGTGCGGATTAGTAAACGGAGCAGTGCAGATTTGTAAGTATGAGTAAGATGGGAAATCGGGAGAGAGATAACCGGAGTGAAAACGGGACAGGAACATAGCCAGAGCTGTGCTCGTAAGCGAGACACAGGTATAGTACAAGAATGAAGACTAATACTAAAGGAGATAACGCCGGAGTAACCGGAGTTGTACGTCCGAGATGGTGCGGAGTAGAATCTAAGAGGAACAAAGTAAAGATGTGCGGAGATAATTGGAGATGGAAGTCCGGGATATGACAGTATCCCCCTCTTAGGCCTGAACCCATGAAGGCCACAAAAGGAAACAATACTTATCAAAGCGGGGATCAGCGAACAATACTGTGGTTGTGCGGAGTTAGTTTGGGACTCCAATGTGGGACCATATATAAGTCCAGGTGGGCACTCCTCGAGTCCGTTAACTTCTCTCTTCTTAAAACTATGTCTAACCTTGACGATATCAAGAACTGGTCCGATGAACACCTCAAGGAGGCCGACGACGACAGCAACGAGTTGTTCGACGCGAAGGTGGCAGAGAGGCGGCGTCGAGTGAAAGCGCAGAGGGAAGCGGAGGAGCGGAGGAAGGCGGAGGAGGAGGCCAAGAGGAAGGCAGAGGAGGAGGAAAGGGTTCGAAGAGCGGAGGAAGTGAGGAAGGCTGCGGAGGAGAGGCGGTTGAAGGAGGCCGAGGAGGCAGCCAAGAAACGGGTATGTAACAAGTCCAATCACACGATGCGGAGCTGACGGAGTTGATTAGGCCGAGGAAGTCTGTGCGGAGCAAAGCGCTCCAAGGCCCAAGCCCAGGCCCAAGGTCAAGGGCAAGGCGAAGGCACGGGATCCGTGCACAAGGTGCATCGCGGCAGGAGTGGACTGCGAGCCCGGAGAAGGGAAGAAAGGAAGGGCGTGCGCGGCTTGTCAGCAGGACAAGCAGAAGTGTGAGCAACCCAGGGAAGAGACGGAGAAGAAGCGGAGGAAGAGGACGGATGACGACGCGGGGCCAAAGAGGAAGAAGGCCAGGTCTGAATCAGTGGAGATCATCGAGGTGCGGACGAGTGGGGAACGGAGCAGCGCGGGGTCGAGCAGAGGTGGGGACTCGGAGGTCGCGGCTGCCTTGAGGCAGATCGCCAAGATCTTCAAGTCCCAGTCCCGGAAGTTGGGACGGCTCACCTATCAGATGGAGAGGGTCGCGGACGAGTTCGAGGAACTTGTGTTCCTGAAGGGGTGGGTTCCGGAGTCAGAGTCGGAGGAAGAGTCGGACGACGAGGGGGAAGCGATGAGTGGGGTCGAGGAGGAAGTGGCGGAGTTGGCGGTGGAGTATGTGGAGCTGGCGTGGAATGAGGAGGGAGTGGAGAGGCTGAGGGAGGAAGTGGAAAAACAGGAGGTAGCTAAGGAACAGGGACAGCAGTAGATAGATACTTGAATAATGATTTGTTTTTGATCGTTTTAAGCGGAGTGAGGTCCGGGTTTCTCCGGGTACTGGAGATGGAAGTCCGCAACAATCTCTGATGCATGTCCGAGTTCAGTAGCCAAGAGCCAAGAAGTTTCTTCATCAGTTCCTTCGTAACCAGCCCATCGTACCAAGTACAATAACTTGCAATTCTTCCTTCGTCGATCGATCTTGGTGTCTAAGATTTCGGAGATCTCGTACTCCGGTTTGCCGTCTACTTCAATCGGAGGAGGCGGAGTTAATACGTGATTGGGAATGGTGTTGGGAACACAAGGTTCCAATTGAGAGACATGGAACACGGGGTGTATGGATTTCATAGAGTCGGGGAGGCGGAGTGTAAAGGAATGGGTTCCAGCTTTAGCGATGATGTCGAAAGGCCCTAAGTTCTTGTCTGAAAGCTTCTTAGAGGGCCATGTAGTTCTGAAGTACTTAGCTTTAACGAAAACCTGATCTCCGACTGAGAAGTTTGGAGCCAGAGTTTGCTTAGCATCAGCGGGTCCTTGGTATCGCTCTTGAGCGTGGGCCATTTCCTCTCGGAGAAATTGGTGTAATGATTCGAGATCTATGGAGTATTCTCGTGTGCGTGCAGAGGTGAGATCCCTTTCAGGGAATACGGAGATGTTAGGATGATAACCTTTATTAGCAAAGAATGGTGAGACACCAGTAGTAGCGTTCGGAGCGTTGTTGTATGCGAACTCCGTGAGGGGCAGGAGTTCGGACCAGTTATCTTGCTGATAATTGCAGTAAATGTGAAGATACTGTTCTAAGGTCTGGTTCATATGCTCTGTCTGGCCATCTCCCTCGGGGTGATAACCGGAGGTGAAATGTAACTGGATGTCGAGGGCTTTGCCTAAAGATCTAAAGAAGTGCGACACGAATTCTGATCCACGATCGGAGGTGACATGAGAGGGAACTCTGTGCTTGGAAAACATGTGGAGCAGGAACAACTTAGCTAAGTCCGGGGATGTGATGGTGTCGTGAGTTGGAACGAATATGCACTGCTTGGACAATCGATCTACGACAACCAAAATAGAAGTGAATCCGGAGGACGGAGGAAGCTGTTCAATGAAATCCATGGAGATGGAGTTCCAGGGTCGTTCGGGGATGGGGAGTTGCTTCAGTAAACCGTAGGGCTTATGTCTTGGGACTTTCGCACGAGCACAGGAGGTACAGGAGGAGACGTAGTCTTTGATGAAGGTCCTAATACCAGGCCAAGTGTATTCGCAGTGAATGAGTTCCAAAGTCTGGTTTTGTCCGAAGTGTCCAGAGAGCGGGTGATCATGTTTATATTGGAGGACGCGGAGGCGGAGATCATTGGAGTTGGGGACGTAGATGCGATCGTCTAATCTTAAGAAACCGTCTTCGTCAACTTTCCAACGATGATCTTTGGGGGAGGATGAAGACATGTGTCTCATTGCTATGGGATCGGAGGAGAGTGTGGAGCAGATGTCGTTGTGGAGGGATTCGAGGTCGAATAGTGTACTAGCTCGGAGTACCGGAGTTGTGAGGTAGGTCACTCTAAGGGAGGACGCGAGCTGTTCTTGGGTGAAAACTGGTCTAAAGTTATGTGGATTGACGCGAGCGTAGTCCCTATCCCCCTCTTTGGGATAGATGTCCCAACGGCGAGTGAGGGCATCAGGTTTAGCTCCGAGGCGTCCGGGGCGGAAACGAACAATCATATTGAACTGACTGAGGAACTCCGACCAGCGGGCTTGCCGCCAAGTCAAGAGTTTAGTAGTAGAGAAATATTCGAGGTTTTTGTGGTCAGTGACAACGTCGATCGGAGTACCGGAGCCTTCGAGGTAATGTCTCCAGGTCTGGAAAGCCTCATGGATAGCTAGTAGTTCCTTATCATGGGTGTCGTAGTTGAGCTCGGAGGACATCAAAGTCTGAGAGTAGAATGCGACCGGCTGGATTTCATCGTCGGGGCAGCGAAGTGAAAGTATTCCGGCGATGGTGTAGTCAGAGGCATCTGTCTCTATGATTAGGGGAGCGTCGGGGAGCCAATGAGTAAGGATGGGAGCGGAGATAAAAGCATCCTTAAGCTTCTGGAAAGCTGCACGGCAGTCATCATCAAATTTCCACGGAGTGCCTTTGCGAGTGAGGCGAGTCAAAGGGACGACAATATCGGAGTAAGCGGAGATGAAACGACGATAGAAATTTGCGAAACCGAGGAAAGATTGAATATCTTTCACTTTGCGGGGTTCGGGCCAGTCCTGAATAGCCTTGATCTTGTCGGGGGACATAGATAGGCTGGAGGAAGAGAGCTGGTAGCCGAGATACTCAGTAGAGGTCGTAGACCATTCGCATTTTTCGGGTTTGGCATAAAGTCCATGCTTGCGGAGTCGTCGGAGTACTTCTTGGACATGCTCGGTGTGCAAAGCCTTGTTGGAGGAGATAAATGAGAATATCATCCAAGTAGACGACGATGCAAACATCTAACAAATCAGCGAAGATAGTATTGACAAACCGCTGGAAAGCTGCAGGGGCATTAGTCAAGCCGAAAGGCATGACAAGCCACTCATATGATCTGTAATGTGTGCAGAAAGAAGTCTTCCATTCATCTCCCTCAGCAATGCGGACTAGGTGGTAAGCGTGCCGGAGGTCGATTTTGGTGTAGATCTTCGCGCGACTCGGAGCATCGAGGAGATCGGAGATGCGGGGAAGGGGGTAGCGGTCTTTCTTCATGATTTTGTTGAGTCCTCTAAAGTCGACGCAAAGGCAGAGTGAACCGTCCTTCTTGTGGACGAAGAGAACCGGAGCAGCATGAGCAGAGGAAGAAGGGCGAATAAAGCCCATAGAAAGATGTTCATCGAGGAACTCCCAGAGAGAAACGAGCTCGGAGGGAGAAAGGGAGTAGGTGGTTCCCAGCGGGGGAGATGCACCTTCCTCTAACTCGATCTTAAGGTCGTGTTCTTGATGCGGAGCAAGCGTAGACGCTTTGCTCTTGCTAAACACATCTGGAAAATCGTGATACTCAGGAGGAACGGTAGAGAGATCGACGGGGGGAGCAGAGGAATCGGAGGACGTAGAGGCTGAGCGGAGCTCAGTCTCCTGCAGACGGAGTTGCAGACTAAATTGCGTAGATCCTTCTAATTGGCATGCTAACGTGAATGCTGCTGCATTAACAAACGATATGTGAGGGGCCTTCTGCTTGGAGAAATGTGGTGGATTGGATTTGGGAGGATCAGCCGGAGGTAGTACCGGAGGCTGCGGAGGAGAGCTCGGGGGTGTCGGACTGGACTGCTCGGGTGCACGGAATGAGATACTGCTAGAAACCCAATCAATCAACGGATTGTGGCAGGTCAGCCAGTTGTGTCCTAGAACAAGAGAACAGGATCCATCCAACGATGTGACGTAGAGTGTCGTCGGAGTGATATCACCGGTTTCGAAACGTATGGGGAGGTCGATCACTTGAGTAATCACGGAGTTGGTTGTTCCATCGAAGAGGCGGAGTTGAAGCGGGGGTACGGAGTAGGTTTGAAGGTTATGTTCATTAACAAATGTAGTATTGATAAAACAATCTGAAGAGCCAGAGTCTACGAGCGTGGAGAAAGAAGGAATGTCATAAGAAACAAGAGAGACTGAGGGCATGAGTGAACAAGGGTCTGAAAGAGCGGATGCATTGAGGCGTAGCTCCTTTGCACGGCTGATGTCAACGCAACCTTCCGCCCATGCAGAGCAACGGAGGTTGCGGACTATTTTTTCGCCTCCGTGCTGGAGGGCTCGGATTTAGCGTCTGGAGTTGCGGTCTTGGTAGCATGACCTTTGGCTGCTCTAGACGTAGACTTGGAGCAGTCTTTGGCTACATGCCTGGATTTACCACAAAACATGCAGAAATTGTTATCGAATCGACACTTGCGTTCTTCGGCAGTGAGTTTGCCGTCCTTGCCTAATTTCGACGAGAGATCAGGCTTTGGAACTGCAGATGTCGTGACACCTTTGCCTTTAGACTCAGATGAGTCCTTAGACTTCAAGTGCCCGGAGTTGTTGCTGGAGTTGGATGTGGAGGTTGACATGGAGGACTTATCCACGGACTTGTGACCGGAGTTGGTCGGCTGCTTCGACTGACGACTTATTTCTGACTTGTGTTCCCAGTAACACGCGTCAATAGCTTGAGTGATTCTATGGAGTTCAGCAAGGGTTGCGGGTTTACCGATATGAGTGATTTCGTCTTTGATACGGTCGGGCAACCCATTGTAGAAGTGATGGCGGAGTGCGCCTTCTCCGTAGCCACAGACTTGCGTAGCTAGCCTGTTAAACTCGACAACATATTTGTTGATCCGTTGTCCGTCCTTCATTGTGAGATTGTCAAGCTGGTGCTCAGCATCTCCAACGGGGTTGTGCGGACCAAAGTTAGTCTGAAGTTCGAGTACGAAAGCGGAGTAATCGTCCATCCAGTCCAGACGATCATCAGGATCATTGGGTTGTAGAAGGTCTGGCTTGAACCATTCGAGAGCCATTCCTTTCAAGAATGATTGCGCGAAGGTGACTTTAGCACGATCCGTACAGAAAGCCTTAGGGCGATCCTGGAAATTCAATTCACATTGCACTAGGAAAACTCGGAGTTTGCGGGGATCGGTCCCATCAAACTGGTCCGGTTCTCGGACTTTAGTGCGTGGGGAAGAGTTGGAGTTGGAGGGGTGACGAGTAGCACGAGCGAGGTCGCGGATGGCGGTAGCGAGGTGGAAGAGGAGTCTGTCTGGGTCCTCGGCATTAGGCCCATCATCGTGCAGTTCGTTATCCTCAGGTTCATCGTATTGCCAAAAGGATCATCGTCGTTTCCCGGGTCATCATCTCCGGGGTGATCTGGTTCGCCTGCATCATCATCATCGTCGAAACCCCAAGTGTCCTGAGGTGCGGTGATGGGTTCGGCGGTAGACGGAGTAGACTCGTGTCTATTGCGGAGGTGTTGGGAGATGCTGGGTCCTGGAGTTGGTGTCGGAGTGTTGCGGGGAAACGGAATTGCGGTGGAGGCTGATGAGATTCAATGTGCGGAAAAACCTCAGAATTGTTCGACGACTTCTGGTCCTCGACGATTACTGGAGAGATGGGAAAGGGGATTGAACTGGGGAGGTGGAGGGATGGGTTGTGTGCTTTGGGCACGAGTTTGAACTCTAGTAGTTCAAGTGGCCATGATTCAGCGACTTTACAACAAGTAGAAGTCTGAATATACTGTTAGGGGTGTTGTTCGAGGGGTAGTAACTCCGAGACTCGGAGTTACTCGGGGTCGGACAGGCGTTGGCTTCAACGTATGTGTTGCGCCCTTGCTGTAAGTCTTGCCTTGGTATTTGCGGAGTATGGAGTACGGAGTTAGACTAACACTTAATAGTGAAGTCAAGTAAGAGTAAGAGTAGAGATAGACCGTCAAGGTCTCGGAGGTTGGAGGTCGGAGTTGATCGGGAGTGATCGAAAGGATAAAACTAATATTCAGACTAAAGAATACAGAGGTGGAGTACGGGAGTTTATATACGGGAGTCGAGTGCAGATTTGTAAGTATGAGTAAGACGGGAAATCAGGAGAGAGATAACCGGAGTGAAAACGGGACAGGAACATAGCCGGAGCTGTGCTCGTAAGCGAGACACAGGTATAGTACAAGAATGAAGACTAATACTAAAGGAGATAACGCCAGAGTAACCGGAGTTGTAAGTCCGAGATGGTGCGGAGTAGAATCTAAGAGGAACGAAGTAAAGATGTGCGGAGATAATCGGAGATGAAAGTCTGGGATATGACAAGAATACCACATCATGCTTCTATCTTTCATTCTCAATATCAAGGCTATGTTTATCAAGGACTCATTCTGACTCCTTATCTACAATAACACCTCATAACTTCCTCATGTCACACAGCTACATATATTCCTTATCATCCAATCATTGATTTTCTCCTTATTATTGTACAATTCCTTTTATGGTATTTATCACAAACATGTACATACAAGTAGTTAGCATATAAAGACTCAATGTCACCTCTAGAGACTTCAGTAAAGTTCTCTTGGAGTTTTTGCCTCTCTAGAGTGACTACAAACCTCTCCCCTCTACCCTTTAACAAGTCCCAAGTTCAAGGCTTGTTTCACTAGAACTTTACTTACCTCTACTATTGTCTTAGCCAATAGTCAGACAAGCCATTAGTGCATCATTGTCAGGAAAGTCAGTACCCATTAGCAAGCACCCTAGTAGCCAAGTATCCAAAGGCCATAAATCATTAACCAATACATAAACCAGATAGCAGGGTTTTGCACAGAATCACCAAAGTGCAGAGGGACCTAAAAGAGGAGTTAAGAAGGATCCTTATCAGTCAGATAGGCAACCTTGAGTAGTATTTAAAAGTCCAGTCTGGTCCAGTTTTTTGACCCCCTGACCATGCAACCAGACCATAACACCAGTGCTAGCAATGTCCAGAAGAGTCCTGGACCACAACTGCTGATTAGGACCAGTCCTGATCAGTTTTTTTAGCAGTTGTGCAACCAGTTGCAACCAGTTGCCTGAAGGACCAACCCCTAACCAAGTGAGAAGTATGCTTCCCATGAGTGAGATAGATTATTCTATGGACTCCTAGCTACAGATCGCTCCTATACACCATAAGGATCAGATTGCAGGATCAGTAGATATGATCTATTTTCAGATTGATGTTGATTTAGGGGGTATACTGACCCAGATTCACTTATAACAACTCACCATGTGTGTTTCATGCTTCCTGCTAGTGGGATCAATTATTCTATACGCCCCTGGCTACATATCATTTCTATAGTGGGAGACATGGGGATCCACTGCTAATGAGATATAAGCATTTCTGGGTCACTTGTCATTTTTGGCTGATTTTAAGTGGTATACTGACCCAGATTCACTTATATCACTTCATCAAGTGACTTTCATGATTTCTATATGAGAAATGAAGTGTTCTACATACTCATGGCTATATCTAATCTCTATAATGTAATGTAAAAATAAATGTTGGGTGAGAAATGAGTGTTTCCAGGTTGGATGTCAGTTTTTGGCATTGAAATATTGATTTTGAGTGATATATGAGCCAAATAAATTCCAAAAAATATAGAAAAATTACCAAATATTCCCCTGAATGGCAGTATAAATAGAGGGTGGCTTTTCACCAGTTGCAACCAGTCTTTTACCAGTTGCCTGACTTCTTCCAAAACCAGGTAACTGCAACTAGATGGTTGCACATAACTGACATCAGTCCAGTTGCAATCAGTTGCAGTCCAGTCCAGTTGCCAGTTGTGCTACCAGTCTGCAACTGGACTTCGAAACACTAACCTTGAGGTAGTGCCAGTCATATTAGCTTGGTGGCATTGATATCAAATGTTGATAGAGCTTTCTTTAGTTGGGCATCAGATGACAAACTCCTAGCAGAGATAGTAGAGTTAGTAGATTGACCAACAGAGGACTTAGAGTCAGAGTCAGAGGACAAAAAAAACCCAGAACCAGAACCAGAAGTCAAAAGGGAGCCTTTCCCTATAGTCATACCACTATATCAGCAAATCAGCTTTCAGGCTACAGAAGCCTACAGACTGACAGATTAGCACAGACTGTAACAAACAGGGACAGACTAGCTCCAGAGTTGATAGTATATTCTAGACTAGGACAGACTGGAATAGACTGGGAGTACTAGGCTGTTTAGTTATATATGGTAGCTACAAAAGCAAAAATACTAAATCTTAGTACTACTAACATTGAGTACACTATTGTCAAAATGCAATAACACTAAACCTTACCTAACATTGAGTACACTACAAAATGCAATAACACTAAACCTTACCTAACATTCAGTATACTACAAAACACAAACAAAATATAATAACACTAAATTTTATCTAATATTGAGTATACTCTGGCTGTAAAACATAATAATACTAATCCTTATTTAACATTATATACTTTTTATACACTTTTAAGTGTACTTTGACTATAAAATGCAACAATACTAAACCTATTAACAAATACAAATTATACAACTCATTTGTTGAACTTATTATGTGAATCTAGATTAATATACTCTAAATTGATATTTGTCCAGAAATTGATCATATCTTCTGAGTGTGTGATCAGATCTCTATTGTAATCTACAATATATAGAAATGTATGCCAGTATTGTAATGAAAGTTAGGTAAGGTTTAGTGTTATCACATTTGATAATTTCTATAGTGTAGTAAAAATATTCTGAAAGTTAGATAAGGTTTAGTATTGTATTATTATTGGATTTTATAATTTACAGAGTATAGTAAAACTATTGTATGTAAAAGTTAGGTAAGGTTTAGTATTATCATATTTTATAATTGATAGAATATTATAAAAGTCTTCTAAAAGTGAGCTGAGGTTTAGTATTATTGAGTTTTATAATTGATAGAATATATAGAACTATTTCAAAGGTTAGGTAAGGTTTAGTGTTATTGTATTTTGTAATTGACAGAATATAGTAGAACTATTGCAAAAGTTAGGTAAGGTTTAGTGTTATTGCATTTTGTAATTGATAGAGTATGATAAAAATATTCTGAATGTTAGATAAGATTTAGTATTATTGCATTTTGTAATCTACATAGTATATTAAAAAGTGTATCAAAAGAACAGTAAAAGTAAATCAAAGTGTATAAAAAAAGTATGCAAAAAGTGTATCAAAGGTGTATCAAAAAGTGTGCAAAAAGTGTAGTAAAAGTATATCAAAAGTATATCAAAGTGTACCAAAAGTATATCAAAAGTGTATCAAAAAGTGTAGTAAAAGTGTGGTAAAAGTGTACCAAAAAGCATAGTAAAAGTGTAGCTAAAGTGTAGTGAAAGGACTTAGTCAAATTTGTGTTGTGTATTTTCCCACAGCCACAGTTTTGCTATATTGGGATATTTTATATTATTTGGTTCACCAACATATTTAAACCCAGTCTCTCTCAGATTTATTCCCACAGCCTCTTTCTTCTCTATTTTTACTACACTTCTTTCACTACACTTTTTCACAACACTTTTTATGGTAAGTCAACTTGAATCTTCTATCAAGTCCTTCACTAACTCATCTTTGCTTGTAGACCTTATGTAACCTAGAGTTTGTTCTATTGTAAGTCATTGGTATATTGTTTGTTTCTTTACTAATGTTTCACTATCATCCAGATATTATATTTGTAATGCTAGTGTAGTGTAGTTTTGATTGTATATATGTATATATGAGTAATGGATGATTTTTATAAATATTACTGGATGATTGAATATCAGAATTATAATATAGGATGTAGTGATTTATTCTAGTATTTTCTAGTCTCTTCTAGACCCTAGCAGATTGTGACAGACCTTGATAGGCTGTGATAGACCCTCATAGCCATCCACAGATCTGCACAGCCACCCACAGATGTCCACAGATTTCCATAGATATATCTACAGATCCTGACAGGTCCCCACAGACCCTGATAGTCCACAGTCCCACAGTCTGGGACAGTCTGTGGCCAGCTGGAGGTCATCTGTCCAGATCTAGGCAGTTGAGAACCTTTCTGCAGGAGCTAGAGAACACTGTCAAGCTGTCCAGATCTGAACAGCTCTACCTAGATGAAGGTAGTGTTTAAAGGTCCAGTCCTAGGACTGCTCAAAAGCTACAACCAAACTGAACTGAACTGACTAGGACCGGTCCTGAGTGGTCCAGTCTTTTTAGTTTTATAAATAAAGTGGTCCTAGTCTTTTTATATTTCTCAAAAATCAAAAAACTACAAAAAGTCTGGTTGCAACCAGTCTTTTGGTGCAATTGATGACACCCCCTGAAAGCCCTGATTTTTCCCTATTTGAGACAAATTTTCCAGAAATTTAGGAATTTTTATACCATATAATTATTCTGTACATCTAATCTATAACATATGACCCAGAAATGGCTATATCTCAGCTGCTTTTGGGTCCATCAGCTAGATCCAGGTGTCAGCATCTAGCCCTGAGTGTTTACTATATTTGGTATCACTATGACTAAGCCTGATTCCCACAGTAATCAGTCACAAAAAATTAATTCTGGTAGGTATATCTTATCTGGGGGTTATTTGACAATAAAATGGGCATAACTTTTTACTGTGTGAACCAAATTACATAGAAATAAGGGGGATCTGTAGCTATTAGTCAGGCCCTATTTTAGGACTAGTTGCAACTGGTCTGAACCAGTCTTTCTTTGGAGCTAAAATTAAAAAAACCAGTTCTTAGCAGTCTAGTAACTCTAGTTGCAGTCCTGGGAATTTCTGAGTTTAAAAAAAATGGTTCAGTCTGGTTGCCTTATTTAGAGCATGGAAAACCAGACCAGACTGGACTTCAAAATACTAGATGAAGGTTGGTTTGCTGATGTATGCCTAGAGACACCAGTGAAGGACAAAGAACAGGAGTCTTCACTAGGAGACCCAAATGATTACCAACCTTCCCCACCTCCACAGATTGCTAGAAGGAGAATAACTCACTGAGTCTGAAAAGAGGCATACCATCTAGAATACTCACTAGTACCAAGGCTGAGACTGGGACCACTAAGCATCTTAAAGAAACCCTCATGCTATGCATCTTACTAGTACCACATGCAATACGAGCTCTATATGATTGAATCCTCTTTACCCTTTGTACTATCATCCTTACTCCCTTTTATATAATCTATTCTGCCTAGGCTCAATCCAAGCTGGTTTATTTTTCAGTTGTAGTTTCCACTATCAAGGAAGAGATCCAAAGTCAGCAACAAACCAAGGATGACCATAACAACAAACACACAAATTTGGAAAATAGTCTTACTGTCTTTAATAAAAAGGCTCTCAACAACAACAAGGAAGGAAGAAAAACAATAGTGAAGAAGACCACTACTCTTACCCAATACTCCAATACTTCCTTCTCAGAAAGCTACATATCACCAGCATCCACTGAACAGCACACTTCCAGTTGGTAGACAAAATGTTGCAAACAATTGTAAATTCACTCTCAGACCCCAACATGGGATAGGAGGATAAAAGAAAAGCCATCCTTATTGAGTTCTAATAACAGGAAGCCCAAAAGGCCAAATAGAAATGCACTAAATAAATTTCTAAATGAAATAAGCAAGCTCACAAAGGACTTCAACAATGCAAATAACATAATTGCTAACTTAATGGTACAAATCACACAAGCACTGCTTCCTCCTCAAAAGGAAAAACAACACAAAATACCACTGCATCATCAAAAATAGAAATATTCACAGACCCAGGAGAGTTCAAGGGTGAAGCCTAAAAGTTCAAAGAATGGTCAATAAAAATGCACTAAGCATAAATCAACAAACTATAATCCCTAGATCCTATCAAGTAGTACTAGCTGTACTCTCACATCTAAAAGGAGAAGGAGCAGGACTATTTGTGCAAACCCATCTAAAGAAAGGAACAACATACTACCTAGTCACAGATCTAGAAGGGTTATTTAAGGTTACCAATCAAAAGGATTGGACAAGAGTGGAAATAGAAAAGCTCAAACAAGGACAAATGAAGATAGAAGACTTCCTCATCAAATGGGAAGCTCTCTATCAACTTGCAGCTTAATAGAGTCACATGCAATCAGACTCCTTGAAGCAAATGTGTTAAGGGCTATCATCTACCAGATTAAAATCACTCACAAATCATAGCATACTCATTTTCACTGCCACTTGCATCTGAATTAGGCACAGTTTCATGGGTTGGGTCAGATGCTCTGTGGGCAAGGTGCAAGATGCCATTCAGCTCCTCAGCACTCCACATCTCCTTGCTCTTTCAGTCAACTTTCAAGTTGCCTTACCTCAGTTTTGGGAGGAGAATGCATGTTCAGTAGTGCTGACCTTCCCCAATGCCATGTTGAGCATGGTTGGTGTCTTGATGACCTTCCCTTTTCCTTTTGTATTGGCTTCCACTGCAGTATCCTCAATGATATCACTGGTTGCAATGATGTGAAGAGCATATTGCAGCTGTCAACATGTCAGATAGAATGTCCTTGGTAAAAATATAAACATTACTGCAGCCCTGCAAAAACACCTGCTCTCAAGATTGAGATGTTTATTGTTCACCACTGCCTCCATAGCAATGGTCAGCATTTAGGAGATATTGTCATATTGGATAATGTCTGTGAGGTTGTACAACTGGTTTCTAAATATGGGAGTAGGAATGTTCCACCAGACATGACCAGCAATAACTGTTTGAAACTTGGATAAGAATTCTATAATTCATTTACTGACAAAAAAACATTTCATGCAGTCCTGAGTTACCAGTAGACCAATATCCAGTTTATTGTTCATTACACTTTTTGTTTCCATATCAAAATACTTTGACAAACTAGTCTACAGAGACTCCACTTCATTTATTATTTATAGTCATCATACTTCAAGTTACCACCTCATGGTTTTGTGTCAACCTAGACCTCATGGGAGATCTGCACATTCTCAGGCTTGAGTGCAAGTGATCAACCAAGCCTCCTCTACCCAGGCTCTTCTGCCCTTCCAGAATATCTCATCCATTCTGCCAATATTCTCTTTCACTAATACAGAGTATTCCTAACCTTTCACCTCCAATAGTGTTGCTACTCTGAGTTCTTATCCTCACACTCTCATGGAAGGAACCTTATGACCTCTAGTATCTGACATCCAGCCACTATTATCTGAGGTATGTGCATGGCAAACAATTATGACCTGTCACTGCTGATATTGTGATTTCATGCTTAGGTATCTGAGTCTGCAGAGCCACAGTTGTGGGAGACAGCTGAAATAATTCAGATAAGTTCTTATTACAATAGCATGTAAATACTTGTGTTTTATGTATATTTGGAAGCTTATGGGGAGGGAATAAGACATGTTTGAAACCCATCAATCCAGGCATGGGAACAGTTGTCTATCATCACAAGACTATCTTCATACATTTCAGTACATGTCATCCCATACTTCCAGTCACTTTGATTCAACACCATCAGCATCCACGGTCTCAGAAATTTAGAAGCAAGTTCTTGGGACTTAAACTTTAAAAGAGTACTAAACAAAGCCTGTAAGATACTGCTGTATAAGATGGCCATTTTAGCTGGTTGATCTAGTGTTCCTTGGAGTAAGACTATCTGATTGGTGTGATGTCAGTCAATCTGTGAGTCATGGGAGGAAGTGTGCTCCAAGACCAATATTCTGGTACTCCTCAACTCTAAGTTTGAAAGCCATGTACATAAAACTAGCTGATTGTGTGTTCTTGTGGAACTCACACTTACAAAGGACCACTGCCCTCTCCTATACAGAGGCTGAATACATGGCTCTGAGCAATTTTTCACACCAAGCCATATAGATTCACAACATGATGGATGAACTCAGATACCATCTAAAACCAATCCAAATCTGTAGTGATAACCAGGGCTCACTATTTATAGCTAAAAACCCAGTCACTGAGAAGTGATCCAACTTGAAGCATATCCATATCCACTACCATTTCATACACAATGCTGTGATGACTTACAAACAGATCAAGCTGCTTTATGTTCCAGGGAATGACAACCCAGTGAATATGTTTACCAAGAACCTCAGACATGTCAAGTTCAAGAAATTTCATTCCCAGTAAAACAACTAAACCTTTACAGGCTTAAGTTATTTGTAGAAGGACAATGAAAGCAAGTCAAGAGATCTAGAAGTTTGGGAAAACTCTAGAGAGGACAAGACTGGGTCCTTCTGAGAGCTAGGAGGGTCCCTTATATACTATTCTACTGTTTGTACAGATATATGGTAAATCTATATGCTATGCTGTGGGACAAGGGTTCTGGATGGGCTAAGGATTCAGAAATCCAAGCTGTATAGCCATAGAATATATCTGCATCATAGAGAGTCTGGCCAAGACTTGAGGGAAGGTAAACATAAGAAGAACATGTGTAGGGTAGGCATGAGGCAAATATGCGTCAAATGGAATGACATGCTGTGAGTCTGGAGTGGTTTGGGGGTTTGTATAGTCTAGACTGTTCAAGGGTTAGTGGGTCTGGACCATGATCAGGCCTGGGCCAGTGTAGAATAGTCTAATTCACATGGATGAAGTCAAATAGGGGCTAATTATGCGAATAAAGTATCAGGCTTATAGCAAGCCTAAATGGCAATGGAAAAATATGAGAAAATAGCTATAAAATAGAGTGATTAGGATAGTATTAGTGAGAGAATGATTAGAGTATGGTTGTCATCAGCAAGGTGTTAGCAAGGTATCAGCAAGACAGTCAGCAAAGCAGTTAGCAAAGTGGTTAGCAAGGTAAGTGATTAGCAAGGTTTGGAGTGATTGTAATACCTAGCTTGGACTTATATTTCCTGCCAGTCTATAACAGTGTAGATGATTCTACTCTCTAGAATGCCTACAATATCTACAGATATAAGGCAAGGGAGAGTGTCAAAGTGTAGTGTACAAAGTAGATAGTATTATCTAATCACTCACATGACTTCCATGTATATCAAACTCATTTTAGAGCTGAGTATGAATAGGACTTTCAACTCCTTTTGAACTCAAATCACTACCTGCTTTTAAATAACCTAGTTGGTGAGTAATCCCTCAACATTCCTTTTTTCTCTCATTGTCAACACTGCCACAGCCCTCACTATTCTTCCCCCCTGCCTTGCCTTCCCATCATTCACCCTTTTCTCTGTGCTTAGCCAGACAGTCCCCCATCTTCATCCCATGGTTACAGTATGTGCTGGACCATTCATAGTGCCCCCTTTAGATTGTGAATGTGTACAACTTGTCCATGGCTGTCCATTGAGACCAATACCTTCCTAACAATATAGAACAAATACTTATGCTTCAAGATCCCTCCCACCCCTTTTCTATATTGGATTTGATTTCAATAGCAACTTCCACATCACTGCCTTCTACAATATTACTAGTGATTAAAAGTCCGGTCTGGTCTGGTTTTTTGACTTTCTAGGCAGGCAACCGGACCAAGCCAGTCCCAGTGTGATCCCTGGAGGCCTCAGACCATCAACTGGACTGATTAGGACCAATTAGGACCGGTTCTATCAGTCTTTTTTATCAGTTGTAACCAGTTGCAACCAGTTGCACTGGAAACCGGTTCATAGCCCCTGAAGAAGTGAGATTGGCTGCTCGGGTGACTACTGGATAATATTCTACACTGTAGTAGCTACATAATACTCCTATAGATTGTAGAGATCAGACCACAGGATCAGGAGATATGACATATTTTAGGATGTATGTTGGTTCAGGGGGTATGTGACCCAGATTTGGTTATAGCATCTCCTATAGCGAGATTCATGATTTCCATTAGTGAGAGATATTATTCTACATACTTCTAGCTACAATCTATCCCTATTGCATAGAGATCGGATCACAGGACCCAAAGATATGAGTAAACCTGGGTGAGATGTTAGTTTGGGGGTCATATGGCATCATATCAATTCTCAGAGTGGGAATGAAGCTTGGCATTAGTGGGAGCCAATATTCTACACACTATTGGCTACATTCTATTCCTATATTGTGTGGGGACCGGAGCAGGGGATCAGATGTTATGATTGAAACCAGGTTGATTGGTTTAGGGAGGTATTAACTTGAAATTTGGTGTAGAAATTCAAATAAAATATGTAAAATTCTGAGAAAATTGTGGGAAGTGTAGATTGATGGGGGGAATTATATGGCTAATAGGGGCACCGGTTGCAACCAGTTGTGACTCGTTTTTGGACTGGTTTTTTGATTTTCTCAAAAGGAGGCAACTGGCAACTAAGTCTGGTTGCAACCGATGCCAGTCCAGTCCAGTTGCCAGTCTTTTGACAGTCCTGCAACTGGACCTTTAAACACTAAATATTACCTTGAAAGACTTGTATCTTACTCTATCTGCCTCTTCTGGCATCACCACCTCTTTCCCAACATAACCCCATTGCCACTCATACTCTGACCCCACTTCCTGGGGCTTCCCTAGATTATCATCTTCCATGAACTCCTTTCCTTGTCTTCACTCTACTATTTATTTTCTTTGCTATCCCTTTACTTGCATAGTTTGAAAGGGTCCTGGCCCCATATCAGTGCCATGGGATCTCAGTTGTCAGGCTTTCTCTGCCACTTTTCATACCATAGCCTTACATATCCCTATTCCTTTATACATGGCCTCCCCATGGGACTCAAGTATATATAACCCATAGCAATGGTAAATAGAGTTTTAAAGTCCAGTCTAGTCTGATTTTCCACACCCAAAATGAGGCAACTGGACTGAACTGGTCTTTTTTAATCTTAGAATTTCCCAGGACTGCAACTGGACTGATAAAAACTGGTTTTTTAATTTTAACTCCACAAAAAGACTGGTTTGAACTGGTCGCAACCAATCCTAAATTAGGGGCTGACTAATAGCCACAGATCCCCCTAATTTCTATGTAATTTGGTTCATACAATAAGAAGTTATGCCCATTTTATTGTCAAATACCCCCTTAGATGAGATATACCCTTCAGAATTAATATTTTGTGACTAATTACTGTGGAAACCAGGCTTAGTCATAGTGAGACCAAATATAGTACACACTCAGGGCTAGATGCTGACACTGGATCTAGCTAATCAACCAAGAAATGACCAAGATATAGCCATTTCCGGGTCATATGTCATAGATTAGATTTACAGAATGATCACATAGTGTAAAAATTCAAAATAAATTCCTAAAATTCTGGAAAAATTGTGTCAAGTACAGAAGAATAGGGGCTATCAGAGGGTGTCATCGGTTTCCAAAATGAGTGGTTGAAACCAGTCTTTTTGTGGTCTTTTTATTTTTTGAAAATCTAAAAGACTGCAACTGATTAATCTATAAATTTAAAAAGACCAGACCATTCCTGCAGGACTGGTCCTAATTGGTCTAGTCCAGTCCAGTTGCAGTTTTTGGGCAGTCCTAGGACTGGACTTTAAAACACTAATGGTAAATTGGATAGAAAACATACATCAGTTTTTATTATCCATATAACTTTTTTTTCTTTTTTTGGAGTTGTTATGTAGAGTCTGTTTTGTCTTCCATAGGGTTCATACCCTCCATGAACAATAATAATTTAAAAAAATAAAAATAAGTTAGTATCCTCAATACTTCAATGAGTTTACATATAATGTTGATAGACTCTCTGAGAAGTTGATATATTCAATACTTATTTTTTGCAGCATATTTGTTATGATTTTGACTTTTACTCCTACATCTAACAGTCACTCCATTAACTTTTCTTATGTTTTCTAAAGACTTCATCTCTATTCCCTTTGGGTCATGTGACTTCACTTCACTATCTCATGATAGAGACTGTACTTGGAACCACACCTGATTGACTGTCATACTTATATTTCTTATTGTTAATATGCTTATCTATGACTTGTTCTGACTCCTTATTTATGATAACACTCTATGGCATTCTCATGTTGCACAGCCATTTCTTATCAGCCAATCATTGATTTTTCCCTTATTATTATATCATTCTCTTTTACAATTTATGTACAAATAAACACAAACATGTAAAGTAGTATATAAATGCTCAATGCTACTTCCAAAGACTTCAATAAAGTTCTCTTGGAGTTTTTGCCTCTCTTGGGATCTTAAGTCACAACCCTACTACTCCTCAGTCACTTTAACAAGTCCCTTGCTTTAGACTTGTTTCAATATTTAGAGCACTGGAACAAAAAGGGGGAGCAGAGAAAAAACAAGGACATGTACAGTCATGTACTAGCACTTTGAACAAACACCCACCACACATGTAATTCAGCTCAGATATACAAAAAAATTTGACAAAAATGAGGATACTATCCAATAGCATAGCTCCCAATAGTTTTTAGCATTGTTGAGCTCTGTCACAAAGAGATGATGATGATTTTTTTCATATTTTTTGATAAATGGCATATTGCTGAAACAAGCCTTGAACTTGGGACTTGTTAAAGTAGTAGAGAGGAAAGGTGGTAGTCACTCAAGAGAGGCAAAAACTTTGAGAACTTTACTAAAGTCCCTGGAGATGGCATTAAGCCTTTAAGGGTTTTTGAGCTCACTGTACTAAACTACTGTTTATACATGTTTGTGGTAAATACCATAAAGGGAATCAATAACGATAAGGAAAGATTTAATAATTGGATGATAAGGAATGGCTGTGCAACATGAGTAAGTCATGAGGTAGTAGTAGTAAGTATTAGGGTCGGTATTCAAGGGGCAGTAACTCTGAGCCTCAGAGTTACTCAGGGTCGAACAGGTGTTGACTTCAATGTATGTGTTGCACCCTTGCTGTAAGTCTTGCCTTGGTATTTGCAGGGATTGGAGTATGGAGTTAGACTTAACACTTAATAGTGAAGTTGAGTAAGAGTAGAGAGTAAGGATAGACTGTCGAGATCTCGGAGGTCAGAGGTCAGAGTTGATCAGGAGTGATCAAGAGAATAAAACTAATATTCAGACTAAGGAATACAGAGGGTGGAGTATGGGAGTTTATATATAGGAGTCGAAGTGTGGATTAGTAAATGGAGCAGTGTGGATTTGTAAGTATGAGTAAGATGGGGAGTCAGGAGAGAGATAACCAGAGTGAAAATGGAACAGGAACATAGCCAGAGCTGTGCTCGTAAGCAAGACACAGGTATTGTACAAGAATGAAGACTAATACTAAAAAGGAATAACACCGGAGTAACTGGAGTTGTAAGTCTGAGATGGTGTGGAGTAGAATCTAAGAGGAATGAAGTGAGATGTGCGGAGATGATCGGAGATGGAAGTTCGGGATATGACAGTATCCTCCTCTTAGGCCTGAACCCATGAAGGCCATAAAAGGAAACAATACTTATCAGAGTGGGAATCAGTGAACAATAGTGTGGTTGTGCAGAGTTGGTTTGGGACTCCAATGTGGAACCATATACAAGTCTGGGTGGGTGCTCCTCAAGCCTGTTAACTTCTCTTTTTCCTAAAAAATGTCTAGCTTTAATGATATCAAGAACTGGTCTGATGAACGCCTCAAGGAGGACGACAAGGATAGTGACAAGCTGTTTGACATGAAGGTGGCATCAAGTAATAGCATGGAGGGAAGCAGAGGAGCAGAGAAAGGTGGACGAGGAAGCCAAGAGAAAGGCAGAGGAGGAGGAGAGGGTTCGAAGAGCAGAGAAAGCAAGGAAGGCCACAGAGAAGAGGTGGTTGAAGGAGGCCAAGGAGGTGGCCAAGAAGCAAGTGAGTAATAGGTTCAATCACACAATGCAGAGCTAATGGACTTTGACTAGGCTGAGAAGATCCAAGCAGAGCAAAGCACTCCAAGGCCTAAGCCCAGGCCCAAGGTCAAGGGCAAAGTGAAGGCATGGGATCTGTGCACAAGGTGCATTGTGGCAGGGGTGGATTGTGAGCCTGGAGAAGAAAAGAAGGGAAGGGCATGTGTGGCTTGTCAGCAGGACAAGTAGAAGTGCAAGCAGCCCGGGAAGGAGATGGAGAAGAAGCAGAGGAAGTGGACAGAGGATGACATGGGATCAAAGAGAAAAAAGGCAAGGCCCAAGTTGGTGGAGATTGTGGAGGTGTGGACAAGTGCAGGTTGGAGCAGTGCAGGGTCAAGTAGAGCCAGGGACTTGGAGGTGGCAGCTGCCTTAAGGCAGATTGCCAAAATCTTTGAGTCCCAGTCCAGGAAACTGGGCCGGCTGACTCACCAGATAGAGAGGGTAGTGGATGGTTTCAAGGGACTGGTGTTTCTAAAGGGATCAGGGTGGGGTCCAGAGTTGGAGGAGAAAGAGTTGAATGATGAGGAGGAAGTGATGAGTGGGGTTGAGGAGGAGGTGGCAGAGTTGGTGGTGGAAGACACAGAGTTGTCATGGAATAAGGAGGGGGTGGAGAAACTGAGGGAGGAAGTGGAGAAGCAGGAGGTAGCTAAGGAACAAGGACAGCAGTAGATAGAACTTGAATAATATTTTGTTTTGATTGTTTAAGTGAAGTGAGGTCCAGGTTTCTCCAGGTATCAGAGATGAAGGTCCGCAATGATTTCCAATCCATGTCCGAGTTCAGTAGCTAGAAGCCAAGAAGTTTCTTCATCAGTTCCTTCATATCCAGCCTATTGTACCAAGTCCAATAGCTTGCAATTCTTCCTTCATTGATCAATCTTAGTGTCTAATTTCGTACTCCAGTTCACCATCTACTTCAATCAGAGGAGGCAGAGTTAAAATGCAATTAGGAATAGTGTTGGGAACACAAGGTTCCAATTGAGAGACATGGAACATGGGGTGTACAGACTTCATGGAGTCAGAGAGACAGAGTGTAAAGGAATGGGTTCCAGCTTTAGCAATGATGTCAAAAGGCCCTAGATTCTTGTCCAAAAGTTTCTTGAAGGGCCATGTGGTGCTGAAGTACTTAGCTTTAATGAAAACCTGATCTCCAACTGAGAAGTCTGGAGCCAGAGTTCGCTTAGCATCAGCAGGTCCTTGGTATCGCTCTTGAGTGTGGGCCACATCAGGAAAAACCTCCCTTGGATAATTCATTATAATTGCATCAGTTTTTCATAAAATACTTAGAAATATTTGGAAATCCAAGTATTTCTTGAATTACTTGAAAATGTATCATAAAAAGTAGACCCCCCTAGAATTGGGTGAATTTTATGTATTTTCTGGATATTTCAGCACAATTCTAGTATATTTTATAAAGCTTTGTGAGTATTTTGAGACAATTCTGTGATAGATTGATGTAATTAATTGATAAATATGTGGTATAAGTTGTTTTTCCACATGAATAAGTCCATAATATATACTATATTCACTCAGATATTATAAAAGATAGAGCAAAATATTATATTGGATTTATTAAATACACAAAATAAGAGCTACATATTATATTATGACAGTAACTCAGATCATATCTAAATAAGGCAAAAACATCAGTCAGCTATTACAAATCAGAAATAAAAAATACTTACAATGAAAAGATATAAAATAAAACATCTAATAAAACAATGAAGTCAATAAAAGAATTTGAGGAACATAAATAAACTTACCATCAGATAAGATATTGATTATATAAGCCTAAAAAAAGCGAAAATAAGTTAGTAAAAGACTTAATAAAATTAACAAACCTATAAAAGTGAAAGAAGAAAGTAAAATAAAAGAAAAGATAATAGTGTAGTACAAAAGTGTAGTAAGTGTAGTGAAAAAAGCGTAGTAAAAAGTGTAGGTAGAAAGATATAATAAGGGAAAACAATAAGTATAAAGTGTAGTCAAAGAGTGTAGCAAAAATTGTAATAAAAAGTGTAGTGAAAAAGTATAGTGAAAAAGTGTAGTGAAAAGTGTAGTGAAAAGTGTAGTGAAAAGTGTAGTAAATAGTGTAGAAGAGTGATGATAAAGAAAGGGAAGAAAGAGGCTGTAGGAAAAAATCTGAGAGAGGCTGGGTTTAAATATGTTTGTAGGACCAAACAACAAAAACATCGCACAAACATTGCCATATTGCCAAACTGGGGCTGTGAGAAAATATATTACCCAAATTAGACAATACCACAAATTCAACTAAGTCTTGATGGCTACACTTATGCTACACTTTTAGTACACTTTTTTGTAAACTTTAGTACTACACTTTTACTACACTTTAGTCTGCTTTTTTGTACACTTAGCTACTATGTACATCTTTAGTACACTTTTAGTCCGCTTTTTTGTACACTTAGATACTACACTTTTGCTACACTTTGGTCCGCTTTTTTGTACACTTAGCTACTACACTTTTAGTACACTTTTAGTCCACTTTTTTGTACACTTAAGTACTATAGAAAACATCCTATTTCTTGATATTTTTTAGAAATCCATGCAATATTATATTATTTACACCATCTCTTATATGACCACTATTGAAATGTTCATAATTTATCAGAATATCAATATTTTCTGATAATTGTATATAATTGTCAGGATTATCTGGGGGAGGTTTTTCCTGATGCATTTCCTCTTAGAGGAATTGGTGTAATGATTCAAGATCTACAGAGTATTCTTGTGCATGTGCAGAGGTGAGATCCCTTTTGAGGAACATGGAGATGTTGGGATGGTAATCTTTATTAGCAAAGAATGGTGAGATGCCAGTAGTAGCATTTGGAGCATTGTTGTATGTGAACTCCATGAGGGGCAGGAGTTTGGACCAGTTATCTTGCTGATAATTGCAGTAAATGTGAAGATACTGTTCTAAGATTTGGTTCATATGCTCTGTCTGGCCATCTCCCTCAGGGTGAAACTGGAGGTAAAGTGCAACCAGATGTCGAGGGCTTTGCCTAAAGATCTAAAGAAATGCGACATGAATTCTAATCTGTGATCGGAGGTGACATAAGAGGGAACTCTGTGCTTGAAAAACATGTGGAGTAAGAACAACTTGGCTAAGTCTGGGAATGTAATGGTGTTGTGAGTTAGAATGAATATATACTGTTTAGATAGTTGATCTATGACAACCAAAATGGAAGTGAATCCAGAGGACAGAGAAAGCTGTTCAATAAAATCTATGGAGATGGAGTTCCAGGTTGTTTGAGGATGGGGAGTTGCTTCAGTAAACCATAGGGCTTATGTCTTGGGACTTTTGCATGAGCACAGGAGGTACAGAAGGAGATATAGTCTCTGACAAAGGTCCTAATACCAGGTCAAGTGTATTCATGGTAAATGAGTTCCAAAGTCTGATTTTGTCCAAAGTGTCCAGAGAACAGGTGATCATGTTTGTATCAGAGGACATGGAGGTGGAGATCATTGGAGTTGGGGATATAGATGCGATCATCTAATCTTAAGAAGCCATCTTTGCCAACTTTCCAACAATGATCTTTGGAGGTAGAGAAAGACATGTGTCTGATTGCGATGGGGTCAGAGGAGAGTGTGGAGCAGATGTCATTGTGAAGGGATTTAAGGTTGAAGAGAGTACTAGCTTGGAGTACTGGAGTTGCAAGATAGGTTGCTCTAAGGGAGGATGTGAGCTGTTCTTGGATAAAAACAGGTCTGAAATTGTGCAGATTGACGTGAGCATAGTCCCTATCCCCCTCTTCAAGTTTGGGATAGACATCCCAATGGTGAGTGAGGGCATCAGGTTTAGCTCTGAGGTGTCTGGGGTGGAAATGAACAATCATATTGAACTGACTGGAGGTTGTGAAGACTCAGACAAGTCCTTAGACTTCAAGTGCCTGGAGTTGTTGCTGGAGTTGGATGTGGAGGTCAACATGGAGGACTTATCTGTGGACTTGTGACCAGAGTTATTTGGCTGCTTTGACTGACAACTAATTTCTGACTTGCATTCCCAGTAATGTGCATCAATAGCTTGAGTGATTCTATGGAGTTCGGCAAGGGTTGCAGGTTTGCCGATGTGAGTGATTTTGTCCTTAATATGGTCAGGTAACCCATTGTAGAAGTGATGGCAGAGTGCACCTTCTCCATAGCCACAGACTTGCATAGCTAGCCTGTTAAACTCAATAACATATTTATTGATCTGTTGTCCATCTTTCATAGTAAGATTATTAGCTGGTACTTGACATCTCCAATGGGGTCATGCAGACCAGAGTTAGTCTGGAGTTTGAGGACGAAAGTGGAGTAATCATCTATCCAGTCCGGATGATCATCAGGATCATTGAGTTGGAGAAGGTCTGGCTCGAACCATTCGAGAGCCATTCCTTTCAAGAATGATTGTGCAAAGGTGACTTTAGTGTGATCCTGGAAATTGAGTTCACATTGCACTAGGAAAACTTGGAGTTTGTGGGGATCAGTCCTGTCAGACTGGTCCAGTTCTCAGACTTTAGTGCACGGCAAAGAGTCAGAGTTGGAGGGACAATGAGTAGCACAAGCAAGGTCACAAATAGCAGTAGCAAGGTGTAGGAGGAGTCTGTCTGGGTCCTCGTCATTAGGCTCATCATCATGCGGGTTGTCATCCTCAGGTTCATCATCATTGCCAAAAGGATTGTCATCATTTCCCAGCTCATCATCTCCGGGGTGGTCCGGTTCACCTGCATCATCATCATTATTGAAACCCCAAGTGTCCTGAGGTGCTGTGATGGGTTCGATGGTAGACAGAGTAGACTTGTGTCTATTGTGGAGGTGTTAGGAGATGCTAGGTCCCAGAGTTGGAGTTGGAGTGTTGTGGGGAAACAGAATTGTGGTGAAGGCTGATGAGGTTCAACATGCGAAAAAACCTCAGAATTGTTCAACAACTTCTGGTCCTCAATGATTACTGGAGAAATGGGAAAGGGGATTGAACTGGGGAGGTGGAGGGACAGGTTGTGTGCTTTGAGCATGAGTCTGAACTCTGGCAGTTTGAGTAGCCATGATTCAGTGACTTTACAACAATAAGAAGTCTGAATATATTAGGGTCGGTATTCGAGGGGCAGTAACTCTGAGCCTCAGAGTTACTCAGGGTTGGACAGGCATCAGCTTCAATATATGTGTTGTGCCCTTGCTGTAAGTCTTGCCTTGGTATTTGTGGGAATTGGAGTATGGAGTTAGACTTAACACTTAATAGTGAAGTTGAGTAAGAGTGGAGAGTAAGGATAAACTGTCAAGGTCTTGGAGGTCGGAGGTTAGAGTTAATTAGGAGTGATCGAGAGAATAAAACTAATATTCAGACTAAGGAATACAGAGGGCAGAGTACAGGAGTTCATATATGGGAATCAAAGTGCAGATTAGTAAACAGAGCAGTGCAGATTTGTAAGTATGAGTAAGACAGGAAATTGGGAGAGAGATAACCAGAGTGAAAACAGAACAGGAACATAGCTGGAGCTGTGCTCATAAGTGAGCCACAGGTATTGTACAAGAATGAAGACTAATACTAAAAAGGAATAACACCAGAGTAATCAGAGTTGTAAGTCTGAGATGGTGCAGAGTAGAATCTAAGAGGAATGAAGTGAAGATGTGTAGAGATGATTGGAGATAGAAGTCCAGGATATGACAGTGAGTCATAGATAAGAGATAAGACATAGCCTTAATATTGGAAATGAAAGATGGAAGTATATTTGTGGCAGTCAATTGGATTAGATTCCAAGTATAGCCTTAGTATGAGGTGTTGCACATGTAGGTCATGTGATCAGAGAAAATAAAGAACAAAATTAGAAAACATAAGGGAAAAGGATGGTGTGATTATTAGAGTTAGAAGTAAAAGTTGAAATCATAATAATTGCTACTTATAAAAACACATCAGAGCTGGAAAAAAAAGAGGTACATGTGTAGTAAGGTCTATTTAGTATAGTGCAATTATTTGATATCCTAATCAAACTGTTGTAATTGTGCCAGCAAGTTGCTAATTAAGCAAGTCTGCTCAGCTACTATTAGTGTTGCTTGCTGTACAATAAGGTAGGTCCTTGCTCAACCACCATGACACCTGATGAGCCAGATGTGTTAGAATGGAGAGACATGTCAAAATAGAATGACACGTCTAAATAAACAATCACTTATGCTCAGGCTTACATTGTTAGAATGATAGAACAGTCAAAGTCTAGTTAGTGTTTCAAAGTCCAGTTGCAGACTGGTAGTGCAACTGGCAACTGGACTGAACTGCAACTGATTGCAACTGGACTGATGTCAGTTGCATGCAACCAGTCTTTACCAGTCCAGTTGCAGTTGCCTGGTTTTAGGAGAAGTCAGGCAACTGGTAAAAGACTGGTTGCAACCAGTCACAACTAGTGCACAGCCACTGCTATATATACTACCATTCAGGGGAATTTTTGGTGATTTTTCCATACATATTTTATGGAATTTATTTGGCCCATATATCACTCAAAATCAATATTTTAATGTCAAAAACTGACATCCAACCTAGAAATGCTCATTTCTCACCTAAAATTTATTTTTATATTACACATTATAGAGATTAGATGTAGCCATGAGTATGTAGAAAACTTCATTTCTCATATAGAAATCATGAAAGTCACTTGATGAATTGATATAAGTAAATCTGGGTCAGTATATGTACCACTCAAAATCAGTCAAAAATGACAAGTGACCTGGAAATGCTTATATCTCATCGGGACTGGATCCCCATGTCTCCCACGACAGGAATTATATGTGGCCAGGGGTGTATAGAATAATTGATCTCACTAACTGGAAGCATGAAACCCACTTGGCAAATTGTTATAAGTGAATCTGAGTCAGTATACCCCTAAATCAACATCAATTTGAAAATAGATCATATCTACTGATCCTGTGATCTGAACTTTATGGTGTATAGGAGTATTCTGTTAGGCATCCATAGAATAATTGATCTCACTCATGGGAAGCATGACTCTCATTGGTCAGGGGTTAGGGGTCAGTCTTTCAGGCAGCTGGTTGCAACTGGTTGCATAATGTTAAAAGACCAATCAGGACTGGTCCTAATTGGTCCAGTTGCAGTCCAGGACTTTTCTGGACATTGCTAGGACTGGTTTCGGTCTGGTTGCATGGTCAGGGGGTCAAAAAGCCAGACCAGACTGGACTTTTAAACACTAAGTCTAGTGTAGTCAAACAGTGGAAAAGGGCAATAGCTGTTACAATCACAGCAAACCCTATGGTCAATTACTGAAGTCCCTAGCTAGTCACTACTAGGTGTGACTGACAAGGTGTGACTGACATACCCACTATAGTGAGTCGTGACTGACAACTACAATCACTAATAACACAACCATATGCCATTAACCATTGGTACTGTCTCACTAATACTATCCTAATCACTCCATTTTATAGCTATTTTCCCATATTTTTCCATTGCCATTTAGGCTTGTTATAAGCCTAATACTTTGTTCGCATAATTAGCCCCTATTTGACTTATCCATGCGAACCAGACTATTCTACACTGGCCCAGGCCTGGCTATGGTCCAGACCTATTAACCCTTGACCAGTCTAGACTATACAAACCCTCAAACAACTCTAGACTCATGTATGTCATTCCATTCCACACATGTTTGCCTCATGCCTACCCTACACATGTTCTCCTCATGTTTACCTTCCCCCCATGCCTTGTCCAGACCCCCTATAATGCAGATACATTCCATGGCTATGCAGGCTGGATTCCTAAACCCTCAGCCCACCCAGAACCCTTGTCCCATAGCATAGCATATCTGTAGATTTACCATACACCTGTATAAATAGTAGAATAGTGTATAAGGGACCCTCCCAGCTCCCAGAAGGACCCAGTCTTGTCCTCTCTGGAGTTTTCCCAAACCTCTAGTGCCCTTGACTCACTTTCTATTGTCCTTCAGCAAATAACTTAAGCCTGTTAAGGTTTGGTTGTTTCAATAGCCAAGGAGGCAGCTCTTGAACATGTGATCCAGCTTCATATCAAAGATCAGAACAGGCCTAAAAAGGAATGGTGAAGCTTATATACCCTATGCTGCTTGGCAGAGAAAGAGATGGAAATTTGAATGGGACAGAAAGACCTTTACATTAGCCATGGAACCCTTAGGAACCATGCAGAAGAGGAGCCCTCAGCAAGCAAATGAAGAGAACCATGGCTGGCTTACCCTTGAAGAGGACAAAGCCATTGTCATGTACTATATTACACTTGCAGTACATGGCTTCCCTCTTATTCACAAAACCTTGAAGCTGCATGTTGACAGAGTATTGCAGGCTAGTTTAGGTTCAATGTTGCCAGATACAGGAGTCAGTCAAAATTGGACACAGTGGTTCCTTGATTGGCATGATAAACAGTTAGAAGCCTACTAGAGCTCATCATTAGATTCTAATTGTGGTCAGGCTGTGAACAAAAACATTCACAAGGCTTAGTGCAATTTGTTGAAGAAGACTTTGGATGAGAATCAGATTGAGGAAGACTGCCTCTGAGCAGTAGATGAGACTGGATTTTAGCCTGGCATTTGCCAAAAGCAATGTGTCATTGGACCTGCAGGACAAAAGTTGTAATATTAGCACCACAATAGGAATAAAGAGACTATTACCATGATGGTCACAATCTGTACTGATGGGAAATGAAGAAAACATCAGAGTAACATCAGAGTAAGCAGAGATCAGGGAGTTATATGGAGAATCTAGGAGTTAGTAAAGATATCAGAGTAAGTCAGAAGTTGGGAGAAATGGTATGTGACACACACCACTCACATCTATCAGGGGCTTGATGTAGTGATCTTTGGGCCACTAAAGCAATGCTGGTCAAAAACAAGAAGATCAAAAGATTGACTGGCCAAAGGATTACAAAACAACCTTATCTCTGTGTATGAGAAAGCCCACCACAAGACCTTGACATCTGGGCTTATCTACATGGCCTTCAAGAAGACCAGAATGTAGTCATTCAATTCTAATATCATAACTATGAAGATGATGGTGCCAAGTCTTGAAACATCATTAAAAATTAGCCTTCCACTTCCACAGCCCAGCCCAGTCTGTGCTGTAACATCACTGCTCTGTCAATTTCATGAGATAGAGTCAAACTTGGACCACTAGAATGCTGCTGCAGGCAAAACAATTAATATGATTGTATCAACTTTAGCATTCTTCCTTGTCAAGAAAATGCCACTCACCTCATCACATCAACTTCCTGAATACGTGCCTGTTGCAGTGTCACTTACATACTAGTACCACCATGAGTTGCTCAGGATGAGCCTCAGATTGATTGGGAATGTGCATACCAAAGTGCTCTGTAGGAATCCTACAACTGTGCTGATGTGTACAAGTGCAACTTGATTAGCACATAGGTCAATGCCATGCTAAGTGTGATGTATACCAGTCATCTATGTGCACAACTGCAGGTAGGAGAGGATAAGCAAAGGAAACAGAAAAAAGGAAAGCTTAATTCCAATGACTTAATGAAGCTCCTTACAAGCAAGTCATTCTGAATGCTTGTGAACAAGCAGACAGCTGCAACAGCACAGGAAAGGTGGATCACAAGAACTGGCAGAAGCACAAGCAAGCACAAAATAGGTGATGGCTACCTGGAAAGAAGCAGAGGAGGCAAGAAAGAAAAAAACAGGAAGAGAAGGGAGGATTACCAACAAGAATTGCACCTCTGGGAGAAAGAATGTGAACTTGCCAAGCAAAAAGGATGACAAAAGGGCTGGGACAAATCAATGTGCAGAAAGCTGAAAGGTGTAATTTCCAAACCCAGTGTTAATGAGGTCAACAAGGGCATAGCAACTGAAGTGCAAGGTGAGAATGACAGCAATAGGGACATATGGTCTAAAGGTGGGAGTGATAATGAGTGAAACACATGATATCACTTATCACTTAGTGATATCACTTAAGCATTGGATTTCCTGTATTTGGACTGTTCAAAGTGCTGGTACAATACAATAACAGTCACTTTGGGTCAGTGAGTTTATTGTTCATCTCCTCACTGTTTCCTGTTTTCTAGACCTTATAGCCCAACAATGATACTAGAGTACTATATATCACACACTTCTGATCTAATATATTTGTGGTGTTGTGTTTTTTATGTGGCTCACAAATTCATTGTTTGAAATGCCAGTGGATGACTGTACTCATAATCTTAGAAAGCTTGAGAAGCATCAATGAGTGAGTATCTTCTAATTTGATAAGATAGTCAAGCATTTTCTTGCTCCAGTTTCTGTGATGAATACAAGAATCCAAAACTAATATATGACCAGTGTTTAAATATCTAGTTACTAAACTACAGAAAAATCAGCAACCAAACTGGACCAGTAATAGCTACAACTCAACTACAGTTGCTGGTCTAAGAGACTAGTACATTGTAGAGTAGTTCATGATGTATATACAAATAGTGTTTTAAGATCTAGTCCAGTCCAGTCTCTTTTCCTTTTTTAAAAGGACCAGACTAGAACTAGTCCTACAGGTATACATATTCCTTTAGAACTGGATAAGGACTGTCTAGTACCTGTCTAAACCAGTCCAAGATGCTTTGAATTGTCATATCTTGAATATAACTTATCTGTATTAAAATTACTCAATTGTAATATGAATGTGTTTAGTATAAACTGTATAATACAAGTAATATCAAGTAGATCTAGCTAGAATAACATCATTTCATTCATTCCACTAACTCTTTAGAGTTGACTTAAGACTTGATATATTGTATTTGTGATACTATACATGCATGTATTCTGTATAACATGTATTGATTCTGATATCTCTAATTTACTACTTATGATACCTTTTTCTCATATGGCACAATGTTTACCACTTACTATAGTCACATGCCTTAGTCATTACTATCATAACTGAGATTTCTACTTGTCCTTTTAAGATGCTTGAATAGTATCCTAAAGTCTGGTTAAGTCTGGTTTTTTACCTTTCAAATAAGACAACTAGACCCAGACTGGTTCAAATTGACTCCAAGATTAGACAAGACCAAAACCTTGAAAAACTAGTCTATAATTATTTTTCATTAGTTTTGAATCAGTTACAACTATTATTTAAGAAAACTGAAGATTTAGTCAAATCAATACTAATATCCTCTTCATATATGTAATTTGCACCTAGACTAGCATCTACTATCAGATAGTCAATAACAATGACATTTTCTAGATCGATGACTTCTTCTATTGTAGAGTCTTTAAAAGAGGCAGTGGTTTATTTTATCTCCTTGATGATCACATTTATGACATCTCAAGTATCAATAGTGGTTAGACTATACTATACTAAGGAAATTTCAGAGGCATCTTCTAAAAGAGAATAGCTAGTGACCTCTCTAGTTTAAGATTTAAGTCAAGACTTTGAGACTAGTGGATTTGTCACTCCTAATGTTATTTCAAGATGAGATAGAATATTTTGTCTAGAGTTGGTCACTATCTATTCTAGATTTGATAAAGAGCTAGGAGAGGGATCAACAATATGGGGTCATAGAGAGTTTCTAGTTTTTCATAGCATATATTAAACTTGTGAATGGAACTCAAGAGGACTGGCTATCATTTTGTAATTACTTTCCTTCCTTACTAGTGAAGTTTTGTTTTTGAATTAAGATTAGGAGTTATCTAAGGCTCAGTATACTTCCTCAACTGCATGATCTAACTTGTCTCATTCAAAGAAGCTTCCAATAGCTTGCTATCTGATACTGATTGTTAGATCTTGTACTAGAAAAAGAATTCATATAAAGTCAAGAATAACATAGGAAAGTTATATTAAGAGATGTATAGAGTATGACCATCTTTATTATCAACTATATATATACATTTTAAACTTTCCACCATGTCATAATTGCAATGCCCATTTTAATTATCATGTGATCCAATGGTTCCTAGTTTTTTCTGACATAATTTATCTTGTGGGATTTGAATCAGATCTCAGCTTGAAAGTTCCCAGGACAATTTTGTTGATGGGATTTCCACCTATGGTTCCTGATTACCAAGCCTTACTATAAGGGGTGCACTTATATGTCACCCTGTATAGTTAGGCTTGCTTACTCAATTCTGCCAACTCTAGCAATAAATAATGCCCCAAATCCTACACTTATACCCTGTAGAAAAGTGTAGCTATCATAGAGGGCATGGCAAGGCAGCCTGACATTGCTTGGCATTGGTTGGCACATCTTGGTAAGGTAATTAACTCCATGCCTCTCTTGCTTATCACTGCCTCATGCTCCTTAATTCCACACCCTGCCTACACACACTTCCCATGGCCCTTCCCACTCCCACCCATTGTGCTTATCATGTCCAACGTCATCACCACTTTGTTTTTGGCCATTGTTGCCATCATCATTGCCCTCAACACTCCTCTAACAACCACAGGTAACATTTGAGTGCACCTGTGCATTGTATGTACTGCATTTTTATTTTATCTTTGCTCATCATGCTCATCATGCCCAACATCACTGCCACTTCATTCCCAGCTGTCTCTGCTATTGCCATTGCCTCTAACACTTCTCAGGCTAATGACCACAGGCAGTGTCTGAGTGCATCTGCACATTGTATATACCTCATTTTATTCCATTTTTGCACTTATCACCGACTATGTTGTCCAGTTCTGCCTGTTGCTGTCAGTCATGGCCTATGACCACCTTGCTTGCTGCTACCCACTGCTGCCCATTGCTCTTGAAGCCCACACCCTCCTTGCATTGTGCTTACTATATTTAATATTGTCACCTTTTCCCTCCCTTCCTCATCATTGTTACTGTTGCTCATGCTCTTTTCACAGCCATACCTGATATTTGAAATATCTGTGTCCCATTCTGGGTAAGTCTACTTCTTTCCCTATTGTCCTTCCCATTCAAGCTAATGAAAATGGTATTTAAGACTATTGCAAAGATGGTATTGAAGAGAAGAATAGGAAATCCATCAAGGAGTACTACAATGATGCTCTCCCACCCTCCCACCACCCTTGTCTGCCCTCTCCAGTCACATCCACCCTTGTTTCCCTAGTCTTGTATCTTTTTTTTTCTCAGTTCTCCCACAATCCACTTGTTCTTCACAAGGTTATGTTCACCATCCCTGCACCCTGCATGGTGTTAGGATCAACAGTCTATTGAAGTTGATTGCCCTCCATATCTTCAATGGGCATCATTGTCAAACTAAGATGCTACATGCTGCCAATCATTTGCAGCACATGCAGAAAATCAGTGAGAGGCATGCAGCTGAAATTGAAGATATGTTTTGTTTGTTTTGATGCTAAAGTTCTACTAACATGAAGGTGTTCAGCATTGCCTCCAGAGGAACAAGAAATGGTAGAAAACATCTTTAAAAATCAAGGGATGGATAATTCTTCATTACACCCTTCTAGCTTTGATGGTTTCAAGGATGTAAGTGATGATAACAAAGCTGAAGATAGTGAAAGTTCACACACTTGAGTAAAGGTTTTGCTGGATGGTATGTACCTTTTCCATCTTAACACTTTACTTATGACATTACAAGTTACCAATCATTAGATGACCAGGATCAGCAGGACTGCATTGAACTTCAAATCAACCAGTGCCAGGTCTGCTCAGATTCCACAGCTGGTTTCTGTGTATCTTGAATATTAATTGCATGACTCAGGTGATGGATTCCCCACTAAGTTCAATGAGGCTGGCAAGCAGCCTGCACTGTTCTTCATACTGAATGACATTGAGCTTGTTGACTTATTTGATAAATCACTACCACATGTCATATCTCATTGTTAATATGTTGTCATCATTTAGTGAGGTGAAAAACAACAATTACTGCATCTTCCAATCATGTGTTTCCCAATGAAACATTACTTGCTTATGGATATCTAGGCTGTTTCCCAGTGTTTCCATCTGTTGCAATTTCACTCCATATACTTGGTGTCTTTTGCCAAATTTATCAAGTGTGCCCTTATTTCACTGTCCAGGCACAATGCAAGGCACTTTGCCACTTGCATAATGTGAGTTTCCTTATCATCTGTCATGATTTACATAATATAGTGTCATTTAGGTGCCATACCATCCTCATCCCTGCACCATTTTTTCCAGTGCTTACAATATCTATCTTGAGATTCTTCATCAAGTGGAACAGTGCATAGTGATGTCTATGAAATGTGACTCTCAGAACTGGTGCCTTCAAAATGACTGTCTGGTGTGCTTTTATTGCCTAGAGGATGAACCTCCCTATTGATGGCAACAATAGCTTCAAGCAGTGGAACACTTCCCTTTATGGTGCTGTATCTCATCAAGACTCTTGTGTTGCATGCTCAACATATTGGCTTAATGAGTATGATGTCAACAAATTCAAGTATGAGATCAAGTCCACAACAGTGAATGATGGTTGCATCCACTGATTTTATTTACATTTACATGTGAATCTAGACAGTGCAATCTAATGCCATCCAATGCAATGATGATAACAGGGATGTAAAACCTGGTGATGACTCCAAGGTTTCCAGCACATTCAATTGTGTTAACTGGTGGTGTAATGCAAGGACCAATATCTGCACCAAAACCTTCTACATTCACAGAAAGTGGAATTTTTGTTGCAACATGTCACTATTAATTCATTCTCCTTGCATGTGATATGATCAAAAGTGGTGAACTACTAGTAGGTGAGGTTATCTCATTCACACATGGTGACTGACAGCAATCTAGAGCAAAATACCTACTGGTGATTATCAACCACCTGCTATCTGCTTACAGACCCAATGGTGGCTGTGCTTATGACATTGGTTGTGCATTTGCATCTACAGTCAACAACAGCAGTATTGTGGATAAGTCCATACTCTCAACCTCCACTTTATGGTTGGTGCTTTTCATAGCCATGCACACAACTGCCTCTGCCAGCTTGACTAGCACCTGTTGTACATCAAGGGTGTGGGAAACACAGAGGGTGAGGGATGTAAACACATATTTTCTGCATCCAATGAGCTGGCACAAACATACAGCATGCAATGCACTTTTACCATTGCCAGGTGATAGAACAACATTTCATCTTCTGGAATGCCAACAAATATGAGGCACTTAGTAAGTCTCTATTATGTGTATGTCTGTGTTATTAATAATCATTTTTCAGCTTGATTTATACACAACCATTATTGCAAAGCAAGTCAAACAGTTTGCAAATTGACAGCTGAATTAGTGCTCATCAAGGCAATGTTCAATCTTACTGATAAAAATTTTCCATACTTCCTTCATGAAGAATAAGCCTATTTGACTGTGCTTAAGCAGCCACCTCCACTAGAAGCCCTCAAGATTCACTATGTTCAAATGCTGGATGTGACAGAAGAGTGCAAGTATGTTCTATTTGACATTTTTATATAGCACTGATTACATCCATATTCAGAAAAGACTGGTTGTCAGCACATCATGTGATGAACAAAATTTTTGAAGGTATTGCTGTTAATGATTATGCCACCTGCCATCAGGATGGGGGTACTTCATCTACAACTTGATAATGCTAATGGCATACTACATAACACACAGTAGATGGCTGTACATGTGCAACTGTGACTTGGCCTCAAATCACCATGGCAAATTGATGATGAAGACTATGTCAAGTACAAAAATGAGGCCAGCATGGTATTATGAAGCCCTTGATGAACTGGAGCAATTGGTTGTCATGTGCCTGTTCAAGCTGTTGAAACTCTCATTATCAGGGACAGGTATGTGTTTTGCATTCACCCCTATGGTGGCATATCAGGAAAACCCTCCTCCTGAGAATTGTTAGTATTAGTATACTTTCACACAAATTTCAGAAAATATCAACTAATACTGAAACAACCAAACCTTAACAGGGTTAAGTTATTTGCTGAAGGACAGTGAAAGCGAGTCAAGGGCACTAGAGGTTTGGGAAAACTCCAGAGAGGACAAGACTGGGTCCTTCTGGGAGCTGGGAGGGTTCCTTATATACTATTCTTCTGTTTGTACAGGTATATGGTAAATCTAAAGATATGCTATGCTACAGTACAAGGGTTTACATGTGTATAGGGTATGTAGATCTAGAATGCATAGCTATAGAATGTATTTACATCATACTGAGTCATTGTGAGTCATAGTAGGGGAGGCATGAGGAAGACATGTGTAGGGTGGGCATGAAGCAAGCACATGTGAAATGGAATGACATATTACAAGTCTAGTGTGGCCTAGATTTGATACAAGGGTTGGTAGGCCTAGAGCTTAAGGGGTCATACAAGTGGTAAATGACAAGGAAACATGAGTTTCTTGCCAAACCTTGTGGCTGTGCAAATCATCGGTCACTATATTTGGCTAATTAGAGCTGAACTGCATATGTCCAAGTTGTACCACTTGTCAGCAGCAAGATTCAGAGTAATTACAACAGTTAGCATCAAGAAAGCATGAGTTTCTGAAGTGTAATTGTGTATTTGAGGGCGCCGAACCTACCAAACCTTGTGGCTGTGCAAATCATCGATCACCATATTTGGCTAATTAGAGGTGTAGTGCATTTATCCAAGTTGTAACACAAAGAGTTTGATGTGGTTGTAACAGACAGTTGCAAAACATGGCCTTGCTTGCCACCACAAGGCTCTAATATTAATGACTCAAGTCAGTTAGGCCATTTGACTGTCACACAATGTCAAACCAACCTGATCATCACACACAACAAATTCAGCGACAGCTTTCAGCACCCCTCTCTTGTGAAAATGCTCAGCTTCTTCTCAATCATTCTGTCTAGCGTTTTCTGGGCATCCCCGGCCTTTCCTCTTGCCTTCAGGATGTCATGTGGTACCTAGTGTTTTGAAGTCCAGTTGCAGACTGGTAGAGCAACTGGCAACTGGACTGGACTGCAACTGATCGCAACTGGACTGATGTCAGTTGTGCGCAACCAGTCTTTACCAGTCCAGTTGCAGTTGCCTGGTTTTGGGAGAAGTCAGGCAACCGGTAAAAGACTGGTTGCAACCGGTCGCAACTGGTGCACAGCCACCCCCTATCTATACCACCATTCAGGGGAATATTTGGTGATTTTTCCATATTTTTTGGAATTTATTTGGCCCATATATCACTCAAAATCAATATTTCAATGTCAAAAAGTGACATCCAACCCAGAAATGCTCCTTACTCACCCAAATTTTATTTTTACATTACACATTATAGAGATTAGATGTAGCCATGAGTATGTAGAACACTTCATTTCTTATATAGAAATCATGAAAGTCACTTGATGAATTGATATAAGTGAATCTGGGTCAGTATACCACTCAAAATCAGTCAAAAATGACAAGTGACCCGGAAATGCTTATATCTCATCAGGAATGGATCCCCATGTCTCCCACTATAGGAATGATATGTAGCCAGGAGTGTATAGAATAATAGATCTCACTAACAGGAAGCATGATATTCACATGGTGAATTGTTATAAGTGAATCCGGGTCAGTATACCCCCTAAATCAACATCGATCCAAAAACAGGTCATATCTACTGATCCTGTAATCCAATCTTTATGGTGTATAGGAGTGATGTGTAGCTAGGAGTCCATAGAATAATTGATCTCACTCATGGGAAGCATGATTCTCACTCGATCAGGGGTTAGGGGTTGGTCTTTCAGGCAACTGGTTGCAACTGGTTGCACAACTGCTAAAAAACCGATCAGGACCGGTCCTAATTGGTCCAGTTGCGGTCCAGGACTCTTCTGGACATTGCTAGGACCGGTTTTGGTCCGGTTGCATGGTCTGGGGGTCAAAAAACCGGACCGGACCGGACTTTTAAACACTAGTGGTACCACATAATGTTCTCCTCCAAGTCCAGTGCTGCACAACATTCTTGATATGTGGTAGAGTGCCCCTGAATGTGCTGACAACAGGACGAGTTGGAACCAACATGGAACTTGAACACCTTGCATTTTCCGTGTTTCTTTATGAATTTCTCATCGTCTCTGCAGCTGTTTAGTAAGTATTGTTCATTAATTGCATTGTGATGTACTCACTTGCAAACGTTACACCACTGCCCTTTCAGAACCTCAACTTCACCATTCATATGAGAAAACTTGACTCTGCAGATCTCCAAGAAAATGGTAAGCAGATCTTGCGCATGCTCTTTTTTGACTGGCAACATCTTTGCTGTGCTGTCATTTTCCCCATTGCTTGCCACATTCTTGAGCTAATTTTAGCATTTTGATTACAGGCAAAAACCTTTCAACCTCACCAAATCCCTTTCACCACTGCTCATCGCTGTATCATTGGCCATACTCGATGCCCTCAATCTAACCTCAACAACTTCATCATTGCTGGGCTCTGGGACCTCAATTTCCATCATGGAGGAAGAATTACAAACTGATCATGTGTCACTCGAATGACCAGAACTCTTGCGTTTGGTCTTGTGACAACATTTTGGTGTGGGTGAGTCCACACTAGATCCTTTGCTTTCCCCTTTTGACTCATCTTCTATCTGTGAAGCTTCATCTGTGGAGATGTCCCATCTATGCTTGCCCTTCATGTTCTTGGAGGTTTTGGGTGGACGGGACTTTGCACTTTTTGGCAGATGTGGTGAAGTTCGAGCTATCGACACAGCTTTTTCTGTCGGTCGCCGGTCATGCATTGACACTCAGAGTTGGTTTGACATGATGGAGCAAAGAGTTGAGAGCAGGCAAGGAAGTTGAAAGAGCGAGAGACTGATTTTACACTAGCTACACATTGTATACACTGGCACATTGTATATGCATTGTACATAGCCCCCCTGATCTCCTCTGAGTCATCCGATCTGACCAAGTCAACTGGTTGTATGTGAATAGACCGGTTCAGAAGGCAACTGGTTGAGACTGACTGCAACTGGTGAGTGCAACTACACACAACCGGTTGCCATTGGTTTTGGTTACAGTTGTGCTGTTACCCCAGAACTTTCAAGACCGGTCTCAGTTCAGTTTTTCCAAAAAAGGGAAAAAAACCGGACCGAACCAGACTTTAAAACACTAGTGGCACCAAAATATGCCTTCATCTTTTCTTGTCTGCTCTCCCCCAATCTCTCCTTCCTTTCCTCTCCCCCCACACCCTCTTCCCCATTCACTGTCTACATTCCATTTTTCTCAACATACTTGCCATAAGTTGCATGGTTCATAGCACAATGTGTTTTTAGAACCTCTGAAAAGACTATCTCATATGAGTATCTGGCATGATCTGTACTCCAGTTCCATATCAAGACGATGAAATTTCGACCATACTATCATCGTGTGTGATTATCAGATTATCATTGAGCAAGTGAGATTCGTCACTTTGATGCTGTTCAACTTAGCTGACTCACAAGCAACTAAGAAATCAATTCCAAGGTGATTTCCTAGAATATACCCCATGATTCCACTTTTTTTTTCATTTCTCTTACCACCATTCATCTTTTGTTAGCTACTGAGTCTGCAACACTGCCCACAATCACACTACTACATGGGTTTTATACTGTTTGAGTATCATTGCCCTGTCTTTTCTCAATGCCATTTCAGTCTTGTAGTACACTGTCTTTCCGCTGCTCATTTGCACTCAGATTTGAACCCAAAATGGATGTTTACAAACTGCAGGCACTTGCACATGTTGTTATTTGCAATGCTGTTCGCAGCGGCCGATTTACAATGGTGGGTACAATGTATACAAGATCCACCTCCCAACAAAGATCAACAAACTTTGTCTTGGATGACACTCTTAAATTTAAAGTCTCATCAAGGCATCTCAGGTACCTTCCTTGATTGGTGGTCTTTGCTGTTCAACCGTCTCTCATGGCAACTGCAAACTGGCTAGGAATGTCCATTTTTCCTATGTATGTCTCATCTTAAGAACACAATGTGCGTTGTTTCTTGTCATAATACCCTGTGTGTAGGTTTCATATTGTGCCATAAGAACTCACTGCATGACCTTGCAGCAGTAATCAACACCCTTGCAATCTGTATCATGGAAAATGACAATCGACCTCTGGTCATGGCTTATGCACTGCCCCTCATCCATGTTTCCCCTTGTCTCACTCATTAGTGTTCTTTGGTACTACACTTACTGGTCTACACACTAATGTCCTGTAGGTTTAGATAAGGTCGATCTGCACTCCACTGTACAGTGCTTTCCCTTACACACAGTGCTCGATGTTACTTATGACACCTCCATTGTCGCTTTTTTGAACAGCATGTTTGAAAACCGCCAACTCGAAAGGCACCAGATCTATGCGTTATTGCCTGAACTGGCCAAACTTTTCACTGTGCATTTATTCTTATCAATCACTGCTATGGCTCCAATGTCAGTTTGTACATTCCAGCTGGATGATAAAGATTATGTTTCCCAACAAGGTTATTCATGTTGCATGCCAGAGTCCTATGCTTGGGTCTTTGAATGGGAGGGGAACTGGTGTCTTGGCCTGGCAAGAGCTGTCACCATCCTCTGCTTTTCACAAAAGTGGTGCCTTTTCAATTTTGTTCTTCATTTCTACTGAAGTTCCATTCCTGGCTTGGGACTTAGCTCACTTTCTTTGCTTCTTTACTTCTACATATGCACCTGATCTACTCATAAACAGTGCATCTGTCTTGTACTGTGGTTATGCTCTTTGTTCTAATAGCGTGTATGGTGTTCTCATCTGTGGGAATTCACTTCACATTGCTTTTCAGGCTGTCTGGGATTCTGTAACCAAGGATCCACTGCGGTTTGCTGTTGCATAAGCACTTGGCCCTTGAATACAGCTATGATACACAAACCATATCACATTGCAGTGGCCATAGAGATCACTAGGTGGGTGTAGAAGGTGTTAACAGTTGCATCAGCTCCTCACTGCTTTCATTTGATAGGTGGCTTGGCTTGACCTGAAGAAAAGCATATATTGGAGAGTTCATGCTCTAATTTGTTCATTTTGTTCTATAAATGTCTACACTACGACATAAATTTTCAAGGTTCAAGACGCTTTGTGATAATTTATGTCACTATGACTCTGAGCATGATGCAAGGGAACCAACTCAGCCCCTAAGATAATGCACACTTGATTTTGGCATTGGCAATTTCAGTAGAGTGACTTGTCACACATGATGACTGCTAAGCAACATGGGTTACTATACATGTACCTGAAGCTCTTATTGCCGGAGTCTACATGCACAAAAGTCCAATTGGATCAATCTAGCAGATCCTCCAACATGACTGCATACCCTTGACTGGTCCTTGACCAATCCTGGATCCTCATCATTCCAGATTGCTGATCCTCGTCTCATGGTCCATCTTCACAAGGACAACTTCAACATCCCCATCCTTGCACCTCTCCACATTTCTGCAACCAGCACTGTTTTTCTCACCCCCTGCCCCTGATCCTTGCCCTACTCTTGCTGTCAGCAACATTGAACCCATTCTTGTTGCCTCCCTTACTGGCAATCCCAAAGCAGCTTGTCTTCATGATGCGCTTGAGGCAGCATGCATCCAACAAAGTTCTGCAAGGTTTGGCCTAGTCCTGGTGTGCTCTCCACACAGATCATCCATGCCCTCGACACTGATGTCCAATCTGTCATCAATCATAACCCTCTCCTAGAGATATTGCACAAGGACTTTATCACCATCCTTGGTCCAGTTCTCACACCAGAAAATAGTGTTGGCTTCAATGTTTCCAAATACCCTCACCCTGCCATCTGTATGACATCCATTCCTGTCATTCTGTCCAAACTCTGCACCATCTGCAGCCTATTCAGTACCTGCTGCACCCCACATGTACGTTCCAAGTGTTATCCCATGTTGAGTCACCCACTCCATTTGACTGCCAGTGGCTTCACCTGGAAGGTCAAAACATCCATATGACCCTTGCCAATTTGAATGCAGTTGATGGTCTTGCACATGAACACAAGAAGCAGTAAGTTTTATATCTTGCGTGTTTTGACAACTCTGACATGTTCCAAAGCTCATTCCAAATGCAGATGTTATTTTCCTAATTCCCTCCACATTTCCCTTACTCTCAGCGCCAGGTCAACTAGGTCATTCTCCACTGCTCTCTCCTGGTTCTGCACCAACACCTTGCTTGATTCTTCTCTTCCTTGCGCTTCATGCACACCCTCACACATTGCTCATGCTCAATGCTGGTCATATGTTCTCCTCAGCCTACCCACTAGCGAATGTCTTCAATGCTCTGGATGGAACCAACTCTTCTCATCCCATCCCAGCCTTCATTATCTATTCAAGTTCCCTGCCCCATGGAGTACAGACACTACCATACCATCTCAGACTCCTCATATGACATGCGAGCAATGCGCCCCTGGGATGGCATCAAGAGCACATGCTCTAGATCCAGTTTCTAGACCAAAGGTGCCCCTCCGAATGATTCATTTGTGACATGTGACAGCGTGCAGACACAACAATCAGAGGAGCAGTCACATCGCCTGCTACCAAGTAAGTATCATTTACCAATGGATGTGACAATGGGGAGGACAAACACAGTTAAGAGAGTCAGCAGATACCACTGCCAGAATGTATGCAGGAACTTGAAGTGGTCCTGGACAAGGAAAAGACACATTCACCTTTCATGGCTGGAATGATCTGGGCACTGAGTAGACATTTCCTGCTTGGACATGGACTGCCATACATGTTGAGTATTGGACTAGATGCAGAGGTGTTGATCAGGGAAAACAAGGTCAATGTACAGAGTATGATGGCTTATCAAACTTAGGCAATACCTTTGCACTAATACAGCGAATGACCATGGCAATGGTGACAAAGACTCAGATTTATAGATGTTTGTCTAACTTCGGTATCTTTCATTTGATCATAAAGTTCGGTATTCATTGCTGATAATGTTTCAGACAGTTGTTCCCCCCTGATTCACTGGTTTCACTGTAGCACCTGTTGATATTTAACAGTGTGCATTGTTATTCAATCAAATAACCTTTCCTTTTTCATACTGCTCTTTTCCATCGTATCTTTCAACTTGAAGTGTATCTCTACATATGGCATTGGTGTGTCGCTGAAGTGTTCTGGACATCATTCTCTTCCACTGGCTCCATGTATAGTATTTGCTTTATTGTGTGTACAAGTTCCAAATTCATTTCATGTGCCTTTTGGATGTGACTCGTCCTTTGATTTTGATGATCAGTTTTATTGTATCACTTTATGGAACTACCTGAGCATGTATGGGCTATTGGTCCTATCTCCACACCTTGATTGACATAGGGTGACATGTGTGCAGGCCACATCCATTCCTGTCCAACATATGGGATTCCACTTTTGATGGGGGAGGAGCCAGGTTTCTGCTGCAGAAAGAATAGCTCCAGAAATTAAAGAAATTATCACCCATGAGAACATCTCAGCAATGTCCCACACTTTGAACCTGATCTTCTCATTTGCTTCACTGGAAACAACCCACACATTTCCCCAAACTCCATTCCCTTCCAGTTTTGTGGCAATCCAAGGTTGTGTCTACCACCATGTTCATTCTTCACACAAAAACTCAGCAATTTGTTGGATTTTGTATGATGGTTTTATGCAAAATATTCCTCATGCAGATCTTGCAAACTCACTTCCTCCTACATGGTTGAATGCTGTTTGCATAGCTCTTCTAAATGTTAATCCTTTTGTCATTGTGCTGCGCCACCTCAGTGATATTAGTAGCTTTCAATGTCCAGATGCAGAAATCATTATCCAGGACTCTGGCACTGCAGAGATTGCGGCGATCATGTGTTACAATAACACAGCCTCCTTTGAAATCAAAGCAAGACACTTGACCATATCAAAAACAAATGGCCATATTCAGAAAATACCTACTCTCATTTGTCTCTGGAAACCCTTGGCCTATCCTCTTTTTTTTCTGCATGGTACTATGGATTGGGGGCTGGTGGGCAATCCTGGGCAGGTAGCTCCCCACATCGACAGCACTGAAGAATCTGACTCAGAGGTACCAACTTCTCAGATATGGCACTATAGGGCACAGTTGTTAAGAGAAGAGCGCTTTCAAATATTCAGACAACTGGCCAATGAATATGCAGTGGACATGTTCAGTCGTAATCTTGAAACCACTCTAAACTTTATTTGTCAAAATCAACAGCACATTCTTAAAGAAGATGTAGAACTTATGGGACAGGAAGAGGTCCAACCTTCAGAGAATGTATATCTTCCTGCCTCCTTTTTAGGGTCTAAACGATGGACATCTAATCAAATCTTGGACTCACTTGCCATTGCTGCAGTGCTGGGGAATCCCACATTTTTCATTATGATGACATGCAATGCACACTGGCCAGAAATACAGTCTCAATTGCAACCTGGGCAGACTTTTGCTGACATTCCAGTTGTTGTTGTCCATGTCTTCAAGTGAAATCTCATGCTTTTGCTGAAAGCACTGAAATCTATGTTCACTAATATAGGCTGCCAACTCTACTGTATCCATTCCATTGAATTCCAAAAATGTGGACTTCCCCATGCACACATCCTTATCAAATTCCCGGTTGATTGTGACCAACCTGAACATATTGACTCCGTCGTATTGGCAGAGATGCCCATTAACCTCAAAGATGCCAACTTGGTCAGAACATTTATGCTGCATCACCATCCTCTTGCAACCCATCCACCTTCCAAGTATTGCCAATGCAAACATGCTGATAGAACCCACTCATGCCATTTCAAATACCCAAAACCTTTGCAGCCAACAACAACAATTGATGCTGAAGGACGAGTACATTATCATTGATGGCATCCAGGTGATGAGATGATCATGCCAAATATTGTCTCCCTCTCTTGCGCAAGTTTTGTTGCCATCTGAATTTTGAAGTCTCAAGCTCTTCACATATCTTTCAGTACCTTTTTAAGTATATTCATAAAGGTGCAAAGAAATTACCTTTCATCCACATTGCAACTCTAATCAATCATATCAGGACCTGACATTGCTAGGTATAGGCTTCTATCAGAGACACAGAGCTTGGAAACAGTAGATGAAATTGAAGAATTTTGGCAGGGATGGTACCTATCTGCAGGAGAGGCTGTGTGGCGAATCCTTGGCTTCCACATCATGAAGAAGGACCCTGCAGTGACCTCTTTACCTGTACATTTACCAACATCAACACGGCATTGTCGTTATCATGGAACAAATGGACAATCACCAAGCTCACTATCATTGTTGCACTGATACTTTCTCCGTCCAGGTGGCACATTCAGCAACACTTCAGGAACTTTGTACCTATTTGACGAGCTCAAGTATGCAGATTATTTCACTTTATTCCAATTGGCAAAGCATAAGGTCTGAAACATTGGGCACCTCAAATACTTTGAAGAGTGGTCCACAGTTCCTGGATCACCTGCAATGCACATTGTTCAAAGAGAAGCTGCTAGATGCCATCTCAGCAGAATCCACTTTATCCCACCATCACAAGGCGAACTGTTCTATCTGCATACTATTCTAGTCCATCATGCATTAAAATCATTCAAAGACACATTGTGGATCAACAATTGCAGATATGTGACATACCAAGAAGCAGCCTCTGCAATGGGTTTGTTTGCAGACCATACTAAAGCTGAAAATGCCTTGCATGAAGCTGTAGCATGTTTAAAGACTCCCTGACAACTCAGAATACTGTTCATGCACCTTCTGGTTAATAACTGCATCCAGAGTCATGGGAGGTGTTTCAACAGGATCTCTTGCTTGATTTTTCAGATCAGTTTCATGATAATATTGAACTTAGTCAGAATCATGCTCTACAGGATCTACAAAAACTTCTGCAGGAATATGGAAAATCAGTCACTGACTATGGCCTGCTGCAAGCAGTTGGAATAACCAGTGAAGTGTTGCATGAAATCCTCAGATGGGGAACTCATGGCGATGAACTTCGAAGACGTTCTAATACTGCAAGGCTGACAATGACAGAAGAACAAGGAGCAATCTTTGATCGATTAGTGACAGCAGCACAGGAATACAGAGCTGTACAGTTTTTCATTGATGGGAAGGCAGGCTGGGGAAAAACTTTCTTGATCAATCCATTATGCGATCAACTTTGATCCATGCCAGTGGGACAAATTGTTCTAGCAACAGCCACTGCTGCTTTTGCTGCTCAGCTATATCCAGGTGGTAGGACTGCTCATTCTACATTCAAGGTTAGCCATGTTCATTCACTTGCCATGAAAATCGCACTTGGCTGACTCAGAAACCCCTTTCTAGATACCTGTGAATGAGCTGAGCAAGATGCTACAATCTCAGATTTCAGTCAATGACACATGTGCCAATTTGATACAATCTGTGGCCATCATTGTATGGGATGAGGCACCAATGGTGAACAGAGCCGCATTAGCATGTGTCAATGCTATCTGTTGAGACATAATGCAAAAGGATGAACCATTTGGGGGTAAAATCATTGTTCTACTGGGTGACTTTTGCCAGACATGTTCTGTCATCCATGGGGGAAGTCATGTCCAGGTTGTTGATGTGTCCATTCATTCTTCCCCATTGTGGTCAGAATTTGAGGTGCTTCATCTCTTCATCCCTATTCGCAATGCAGAAGACCCAGAATTTGCATCCTTTGTAGATGATGTTGGTGATGGCACGGGACCACAGGTCACTCTGCAAATGCTATCCTCAGTAAACACTGAACAAGAACTGCAAGATTTTGTCTACTCAAGGGTAGTCTTGAATGATCTTGCCTCATGTCTGAAGTGAAGTTCTCTGTCCTACAAATCGACAGGTTGACAAATATAACGATAACATTCTCAGTCTTTTGCCAGGTGAAGAATGCACATATCACACAGCAGACTCTCTTCAAGAGGTATCTGATATAGGCCCAGGACTACCGTCTCCAGATGGCATTCTTGATTACATGGCTCACCACACACCTCCAGGCTTTCTGCATCATTCCTTGAAGCTGAAGGTTGGAGGGATCTTTCAACTCATCCACAACTTCAGTGTTGATCTTGGACTTGTCAAGAACACACATGTTGTTATTGTTGCACTTGGTTGGCACATTGTAACAGTCCAAATGTTGTGAGGAATTGCAGGTGTGGGTTCCGTTGATACTGAGGATATATTAATACCACGAATATCCTTCACAACAATGCTACAATCAGGGCATATGTTACTTCAACAACAATACCCTCTTGCCACAGCATATGCAACTATATTCAATAGTTGTCAGGGCCTGACACTACTAGTAGATGCAGTCAGCATTGACTTAACTCGCCCAGTCTTTTCACATGGCCAACTATACATAGCTCTGTCTCATATTTGTCATTGATCACATGCTCAGATTTTGCTCAGGCCAGGTGAAAATACAACCGAAAATGTAATGTATGAGGAAATTTTAATCTAGCATATTGTTCAATGACAAACAAGGAGTCTTTGTGTAAGTGTAGAGCCGTAATGAAGCAAGGCAGTGTCTTGTCATTAATTAATCATTCCTGGTAATGCCACCACTTTCAGGTAATTATGTAAGCAGGCCAAAGCACAGGTTATCTTGCAAAATATATGATAATAGTATCTTGCAATATTAATGTACACTTTAAGGTAGATTACATAAGCACCAAAAATAGCACTATAGTGTTTCCTGCAAAATGACCTAACAGTAACTACCATGTAATCTTGCAAAATTCTACCAGGATCAGCTCCTATCATTGATGGAAAGATGTTGCACATACATAGTCAGCTAGATTCCACTCAATGGCCAAGCTTGATAGTGTTTTAATGTCTGGTCCAGTCTGGTTTTCCATGCTCCAAATAAGGCAACTGGACCAAAACCAGTTTTTTTTAAACTCAGAAATTTCCTAGACCACAACTAAACTACTAAAAACCAGTTTTTTTTTTTTTTTAGCTCCAAAAAAGACCAGTTTGGACCAGTTGCAACTGGTCCTAAAATAGGGGCTGACTAATAGCTTCCAATCCATCTAATCTTTATATAATTTGGTTCACACAGTAAGAAGTTATGGCCATTTTATTGTCAAATACCCCCTCAAATGAGATATACCCATCAGAATTAATATTTTGTGATGGATTAATGTGTGAATCGGGCTTAGTCATAGTGAGACCAAATATACTACACACTTAGGGCTAGATGCTGACACCTGGATCTAGCCGATCGACCAAGAAATGACTGAGATATAGCCATTTCTAGGTCATATGTTATAGATTAGATCTACAGAATGATCATATGGTGTAAAAATTCAAAATAAAATCCTGGAAAAATTGTGCTAAATACAGAAACATCAGGGCTTTCAGGGGGTGTCATTGGGTGCACCAAAAGACCAGTTCCAACTAGTCATTTTACAGTTTTTTGATTTTTGAGAAATATAGAAAGACTAGGACCACTTTATTTCTAAAACTGAAAAGACTGGACCACTCAGAACCAGTCCTAATTGGTTCAGTTCGGTTATGGTTTTTAAGTGGTCCTAGGACTGGACCTTTAAACACTAGAGCTCAATCGTACAAAGCAAACCAGAAACTTGCCACCTTCTGGCAAGTTAGACAATATCTCATTATCAATGAGAAATCTATGTGTCATGCAAGTTTCTTGCTCAAATTCTGGCATCCCTTTCCATTGCCAAGAGTCTTGCCAACATGCCAGGCTCTAATAGATCTTTCAGAGGTATTAATGTGATTTTGGTTAAAGACTTCTATCAATTTCTACCTGTGATGGGGCAACCACTTTATTGATCCATAGATCCAGTTAATGATGATGCAGAGGAACTACTTGGATGGTCTATATATGAAAAATTCTAGACCATTGTTTGTTTGACAAGACAGGTCCATATTGTCAATGCTGAATGGCTTAACCTGCTTCAACATATGCATCATGGCAATTGTTGGGCTCACCATATTGAGATGCTGCATTGTCTCATACTTATGAACCAACACTGTCTCTTTACCAATTTCTCAATTCCTCCTTGGAACAATTGCATTCTAATCACACCTTGTCACTCTGTTCATTGTCACAGGAGTATTATCATGGCACATGAACATGGTTGATGAACCAGACATCAGTTGTTTATTTGTGTGCACTTGATACAATCTCTGGCTGTCAACTCACTCTCATGGAACAATTTGCTGTAGCATCAAAAATTTCACATATGTACAGCCTTTCACAGTCTGTGGTTGAACTAGAATATCCACTCACATACATTCTTGTCAAGATACTCAGCATCAAAGTCCCATGTCTCATCAATTTGGAAGAAAAAGTTATTCCATTGAAACCACTGGAATGCACATACTCAATACAAGTCAACAAGGACTGCAAGACAGTACTCAGAAGGCAATTGCCTCTTACTGCAGCATATGCATTTACAGACTACTGGTCACAAGGTCAAACAATCCAAATAGCCATGATAGATATTGGAACATCACTAATGGATATGCTGACACCTTTCAACATATATGTAGCATTTTCTCAATGTCAGGGAAGGGAGAGCATTCACTTGCTAAGAGACTTTGATAAGAGATTGTTGACAAGCCACCCCAGTGAATACTTATGAGTTGAGGCTGAGAGGTTGGTGAAGCTTGACAAGGACACAGAGATTTGGTGGAACTGTACATAGTACCATACCAAATGAAATGAAAGAAGTACCCAGACCACGGCATTAGCAAAGAAATGTTACATTTAGGAAGACTTCACCACAGTTGCAGTTTTTGCACAGCTGCAATTGTTCCCCCCCTAGTGATCTTGTAAACAAGGTAATTTCCAACAGTAAGTATCCATGATTCAGACACCTATACTTCCTGATTGAGAAGCCCAATTAGGCATGACACAATAGCATGTCATCACTTATAGTCAGACTTGTTTATTGGCATTTCTGCCCACCAGCAATATGTAAATCATGTTCCAAATTATGCAGTTACCTTGCAAGTCTACAGGCTGTCACATGACTAAGCTACATGGCCCATGCACTCTGCTGGCAAACCTTAGCTAGGTCATTATGACACATCACTAAACAGGCAATGCAGCATTGTCTACCACTTATATAAATGGAAGTACCCCTCAGGCTATGTACTCTTTCTCATATTTTTTTCCCTTGTCCCCTCTTCCCCTTATTATCTCACACTGTTTATTGGCAGATATATGATCAATATACCATGATACACTTATTTAGCACTGTGGATTCTGTGTAGATTAGTTTACAAGAAATATAATAAAAATACTGTAAAAATGAAAAATAAATCTGCACTTTTGATATTTCAATGTGATGGCCATAATAAATATATGCTCAGAGAGCCTTAATATACATATATAACATATTATAAGCCCAGGGTACCAGAATGAAAATTGATAATGTTGTATCAACTCCTCCTCCTGGTCTCTTTTCTACCTTCACAGGCTGTACTAGCTATTGTGTGAGCTATTTATGAATTAACCATCCATTTAAAATGTATAGCTATAATTTGCACTGATTGTATCCCTTATCAAATGTGGTACAGCACTTCCTAGAGCACATT
>JBBPUM010000007.1:0-111091 GCA_038094695.1 Chiua aff. virens
TGAAATACAGACCATGATAAACATACAACATGTTTTCCAGCAAGTATATGTGATGGACTAAAATGACACAGGATGATTAAAGAATGGCACTCATAGTATCATTCTTATATTGTTTGTATCATTGAATCCATGTGATAATAAGGACATATCATTGTATTTCATAATTACATAAATGTTCATTACCATCTGGGAATATCTGTTTCTTCACATTTTCCTGATGTATTACCCACAACAGCGTACTGCTCAGGGCCCTGCCAATCAGCCGCGTTCCTCTCAATGCTGGTAGCGTTTGGAAAGCTGTCGAAATTACGTCTCGGTGACCTCCCCGAATATGCCGAATGTAACTTCTTGGATGGCTGGCGCCCCGGAGAGGATGTCGTGGGTTCCTGCGAGCGGTACCTGCGTACTGGCATGAGTGGCAAGTCCGAGTCGGATCGGATTACCCTACTCCGACTCGGACGTAATTGGCCTCCGAGCCACGGTATCACTCATTTTTGGGACTCACTGGACTTAGGGGACAACGTCCGACAGTTGTTGTCCAGCTGTTACCGTAACTTCGTCCTAAAAGAGCATCTCCTACGCATCTTGGCAGATCCTGGATTACCCATTCTTGTCCCGCGCCCACTGGCAGTCTCTGGGTCGTTGCCAGATGTGGTTCGGATTTCTAAGCATGCACAACACCCTATATGGCGGATCACGTTCAAGCAGCTTCTTTCCGACAGGTCGGCGCCAGAATTACCGTCTCGTAATGTTTTGTTGTGCGACACGTTCAGTTCCAAAGGTGGCAAAGCAATGGTGCAGGACACCCTCGTGCTGGAGAGTCAAATATTTTCTCTCTGCCCAAATCTCTCATTTCAGCAAGAATACCTCGCACATCTTCATGCCAGCGCACAATATGTCCTTGAAGAACCTTCAGTAACCTATGGCTCACTCAAGGCGGCAGGCCAGGATCGTATCGAGATCCTTCGAAACCACTACATGCAATGTCGAGATACTTACACAGGGGCCTTGGCTACTCTGAGGCAGGCGCTGAGCCCAACAACGGATCCACTTGAGCGGGCTCTGGATGCTTCCGGTCTATGGCCGCAAGTTGGTGCGACCGACCTCTTGCAATGCCTCGCATCCACATCACTGATCCCCGTCCCTCCAAGCTCGGGCTGGAAGAAATGCTTGATTTTGTTCTCCTTGTTGCTTTTGGACCTTCAACGTTCCCGGAGGCTGCTACGATCTGCTTTGTACGGCCTCGAGGATGAACTCTCGCAGGAGTTGAAAAACGAGCCATGTGACGGATGGAGCCCTGAAGCATATCCGGACTGGTTGCTAATTCAGGTATATCAAATCTAGTTCCTTTGCGCCTGATTTATGATGTTCCTTAACTTTGGCAGATTGAGGGCAATTTCCTTATCCGTCGTGCACAAGCAGAAGCTGCATTCGAGATAATGTCACCACAGTCCAGACAAAATACTGTTATGCAGGTCAACCTAGGTGAAGGGAAATCATCTGTGATTATCCCTATCGCCGCCGCGGTGCTTGCTGATGGAAAACAGCTCGTTCGTGTTGTTGTCCCCCAAGCGCTGATGGCCCAGATGTTCGATTTACTCGTTTTCCGCCTCGGAGGGCTCGTTAACAGACCAATATTCCACCTACCTTTCTCTCGCAATCCCGAACACAGTAATCTGTTCCTTGAAACAGAGACCAGCTCGCAAGTACAGAGTCTCATGTCTCAATGCATGGGTATGCATGGAGTTTTACTGCTCCAGCCGGAGCACATTGTGTCACTCAAGCTTAGGAATATGGAGCAACAAATAGCCAAAGAAGATCTTCTTGCCCACCGATCTCTGAAGAATCAGAAATGGATTTACAACCATCTTATGACACGCCTGTCGCTCAAATCGGTACAAATGATTTATTCTACCAGTGATATTTCATTGCACTAATTATTTGATCCTAGTTGATGGAAGATGGCTTCGTGGGCAACATACTTAAATGGTCAAGTCAATCGCCAAGCCAGCTGAGCAAGACGAATATTGCTCAGGTTAATGAGGCGAACGATGACGTATCGAAGTGGATGAGACTTCAGAAGTGGATTGAAACACACTCTCGCGATATCCTAGACGAGAGCGACGAGATTCTTCGTGCCAGATTCCAATTGGTATATACGATTGGGCCCCAGCAACACATGGACGGTTACCCTCAGCGGTGGACCATCACTCAGCAAGTCCTGCGGCTCGTGAAGAGACATGCATACACACTCTCAAAGTATACCCCCAAGTCTCTGAAATATGAGGGCGGCCCGCACGCATCGTTTCCATATATTCACATCATGCGTGCCTCCGATGTTGGTTCCAACCTCACATCATTCATTGCACAAGACGTGATGGCTGGACAAATTCCCGGTTTCAACTTCCAATATGTCTCCTCTCCGTTGTATGAAGCGATCCACAGTTTCATATCTGATGAAGTCCTCCCACTTGCCGATATTGCCGAGAGAGTGGAAGAGTATGCCAAGAATTCGCGTCAGAATTATCTTTGGGATGGGCTACTCCTCCTCCGGGGTCACTTGGCTTCCAACATCTTGGTGTTCGCACTCTCGGAGTGGAGGTGGCGCGTCAATTATGGACTCCAAGCTCCGTCAGACGACTCACAACATTCCACGATGCTTGCAGTGCCGTATCGAGCAAAAGATATGCCAGCCCCAAATACCCAGTTCGGCCATCCAGATATCGCCATCATCCTTACATGCCTATCTTACTACTACACTGGCTTGAACGAAGATCAGTTGAGAATATCGTTTGAAATTCTTCTGGGCGAGGATGACCCATCTGGAGAATATGCACGGTGGGTCAAAGACTATGACGACTCGCTGCCGGAATCACTTCGGAAGCTCGGGGAGATCAACCTCAGATCGTCAGAGCAATGGGACAAAGTCACATTCCCACTTTTCACTCGGAACCAAGCGGCTATTGATTTCTACCTCTCTCGGGTGGTGTTCCCAAAGGAAGCAAAGGAATTTCCTTGGAAGCTTTCCGGTTCCAGTTGGGACTTGGCGGAGAAGCGAGACAAGCTTATAACGGGTAGGGGTCCATCAGAATTGCTAGTGTCCACTAGCAAGTTGCGACTGACATATTTACCAGGACTTTTGGGAACAGATGACAACCGATGGCTACTGCCGACGTCCATAGCTCAACACGACCTCGAGCGCCAGAAAGGAACTAATGCCAGGATTCTTGGTTATCTCTTACAACCTGAAAATGGCGACTATAAAGTCATGTATGAGAGCGGGAGACGACAAAGCACACGCCAATTCCTTGAGATGGTGGCCAACCAAGAGGATGAAATTCGCGTTCTGTTGGATGTTGGTGCAAAAATTCTCGATCTTTCTAATCAAGAAGTAGCCAGAAAATGGCTCAATGTCGCCCGGGATATATCTGGTGCCATTTATTTCAACCAGAACAATCAGCTGATGGTACTCACGCAAGAGGGCACCGCTCTGCCAATGCCGTCCTCCCCCCTTTCTCATTCCTTAGAGCGCTGTGTTGTATATCTGGACCACGCCCACACAAGGGGTACTGACCTCGAACTCCCGAGCGGGTTCCGCGCGGCGGTCACATTGGGTCCCAAGACTACTAAAGATAGTCTCGTGCAAGGTTGGTCTTTACGGCATGGCATGATTCAATTACCAAGTTTGATGGCTTTCAGGTTGCATGCGGATGCGTAAACTTGGTCATGGTCATTCAGTCATGTTTTTCGCACCGCCCGACGTTGATCGGAGTCTTCGTGCTGTAGTCGGAAAGCAGGATCCGACCATCCGAGTCACCACTGCCGATGTGCTATGCTGGGCAATACACGAAACCTGGCTAGATATCCAGCGGTGGGCTCCTCACTGGGCAAAACAAGGCATGGATCATAAATCAAGACATGAAGCTTGGACTCGTTTCTCTAATAACCCGGGTGACCTCATGCGAGAAGCGCTTTCGAAGGCATGGCTCCAACCGGAACACAAATCACTCACCGAGCTTTACGGGCCTAATAAAACTGAAGATCCCTCAAATACACTCTGTGCATTGGACCCAGGGATCCGCCAACGTTGTAAAGCCCTCGGGGTTCTATCCCTTCCCAGTGCGCGGTTGGAAGAGGAACAGGAACGAGAGGTTAACCGCGAGCAGGAACGCGAACGAGAAGTAGAACTCCCTCCGGCTGCAGAACCAGCAGAGCATTCTCTCCATCCGGACGTCGAGACCTTCGTAAAGACGGGTATCATTCCTTCACTGCATGCTAGTAGTGCTTTCCAGCCAGTCTTCACATCGCTCAAGAGGAGCACCGCAGCCACTTGTGACGCAGACGTTTGGAGCCCGTTTATTTTGGCAACAACAGACTTCTGTCGGACGATCAAGCCAGAATCAATGCAAGGGACTATGGACCAGTACCTTCGACCGGTGCAGTGGGTTCTCTCCAGCAACCGGACGGAACACCAAGTACTCGTTTTGCTGAGTCCATTTGAAGTTGATAGGTTGCTGCCCGATGTCAGGGAGAGCGAATGCGTCCACCTTCATCTATATGCGCCCCGTATGTCTCAGCGCATGAAACCATCCGACGACCTCAAACTTTACACCATCCCTCCCTTGCCTGACTCCTGGACACCGCCTTGGGACTTGATCGACCAGCTGAACGTGTTTTCTGGACAACTCTATCTCAGAGATTATCAATCGTACCTTCGACTGTGTCGTTTCCTTGACGTACCTACGGAAAAGGCGTCGAATGATACTAGTACCGTCCAGTGGAATTTGTTCAAGATCCCTGGGAGTTTTGAAGAAAACGAAGTCAGGTTCTCGGGTTCTCCCCTTCCATCTGTAATGGCGCTACTTGGAATCCGTAGTAAAGGGCGCCCATTCGCGTACACGCACATGGGTAAGATCCTTCAGGGGCAGGTATTGAGGGAGAAGGACTTTGAGGGCTTGACCGCGACGTAGTTGGGACTCCGTCTCCTGTATCGTGTATAGTCGACCATTGCCTTGGCACAAAATGTGTTCCATCGTCAACTGGAACGTGAGCCTAAGAGTGAATTGAAACCCGAAACAAGTAACCCTGAGAGGTATCCAACCTTACATCCAACATCGATCTGACATCAGTTTTTCTGGTGTTTGTTAGTGCCACACATGCATACGTTGAACAGTTTGATCCAGCAAGGCGGTGTTATCGCGCGTACTAAGGGGACTGGAGACAGTCGGGGAGGCGATCAACGTCCTACCATGTCGCGTTACACGTCTGATCCGACTTCACCCCGGGGCCCGGGCCCGGGCACACACTCGGCGTTCTTCTCGACAAGACCAGAGGCAGTCATCCAAGCACTGCTTGTTCGAGTGGCCGTCGAGCATAATTATTCCAGGAAGTAATTTCGGTAGCTAATGACATCATGTCAGTCATGCCCACTAGCACAAAGGTAAGACGTGAGGTATATCAAGTCCCACGTCCGACTCAGTCCTTTTTGTCCTTTTCATTGACTCTCGTCCGTAGACCAGTCGAGTACCCAATCGTGCCCACGAACACCAACGCAGCTCCAGACCACATCATTGCGTTGGTTTGACCGCCATACACGGCTACGCTGAGTAGCAATGAGACGGCCTTGCGCACCGTCAAGATGAGCGTCACGGTCAGCGACGACACGCGCCCCGTGAGCCTATTCACGCCAATGACACACAACAGCTGCGTCACTGTGTTAGCGGCGAGATACACGTACATCGAAGGCAGCACTAGCGCAGGCACGCGAGGACCCAGCGTCTTGGCAAGCGCGAACGTCACGTGGGTGCCCACGTCGAGTGAGATGGGTGGACTAGCACCGAGCCGGGTGAGCTCGGATGTAATGCTGTCTCGGGAAAAGTAAAAGAGAGGGAGAGCAAGAGCGTGGATATAAAACATATTTTCTTGCCAAGACGGCGCGGGCTGTGCATTTGGGTCGTCGGACGCGTGGTGGGGTTGGATATAGTGCGTAAAGACGTAGTCCTGCGTAAGGCCGAGGAATCCGGAGAGGAGGAGAGCGAGGGCAAGGATGGAGATGCCTTGAACGTAGCGGGAGACGGAAAGTGAGTCAGACGGTTGGATAGAGGTGGGTTTGGGTTTCGAGGCAGAGAGGGTAGTGAAGATGATTCCAATGGTGACAATAAATACAGAGACGATTTGTCTAGGGGTATATCTAGGGAACACGAGTGAGTCGTCACGCGCCTGGTATAATAGGGACGTACTGCTTTTTTACAAGAAGCCAGCCAAGGAGCATGTTGATGATCATGCCGCCACTGCGAAAGACGATATGCACCGTCATGGGTATGTCGAAGGCGAATGCGGCATTATTGAGGATGGAGAGGACGAAGAAGAGCGCGACCTGGACCAGGTAGGGCGTAAAGGGCACCCTTCGCACTCTTAAGCGAGGAAGCCACGTCGTCCGGATGATGGACGCGGAGGGTTTCTCATGCGAACCGTTTTGGTACTGTTCCGAAGGTCGGATCGTCGGAAAGACAAGCTGTGCGGGGAGTGCGTAGAGGGAAACGATCAAGAACTGAAAAAAGGTGATGAGGATGCCCGAATGGGGGTACTCGGAGGTGAGTCGCTCCGTTGTGATTGCATTGCTGCGAGATAGGGTTAAGAAATGAAGCAACGCTAGACAAATACATACCTGCAGCAACCACCGAAGACAAAGGACAGGGTGGCAAACCAGTCTGAGGTGGACAACATGGATCAAGTCAGACTGACCCGGCTCGGACCAGAACAAGGGGCTGATTTCTGGATCCCGTGACCTGAACGCGTCGTTTGTTTGTACTGCCCGCCCGCGTCATAAATTGTGAGGGCTGCTCGTCGACGTCTCTTATTCTCTTCCAATTTTTTGCTTCATTTTCCCCTCCAATCCCTATCCGTCACTCCCTTCAAAATGACTGCAGGCTGTCGTCACCCCGCCTCCCTCCTCCCCGCCTCCCTCCACAACCCTGGTTTCGTTGACCTGATGAGAAATCGCGTCTCGATGGAAATGGTACACTACATCGCTCTCCAGGCAGCGCAGGTTATCATGGTTGAAGAACAGCCCCCTTTGGAGACCTCGTCCTTGCCCACCCCACCGCCCACTCCTGTCAAACCAGCCCCTCTGGACAAGCACGGCCACGACCAGGCGTCACCCCCTATCCGCCTCCCTAGTCTAGAGTCCTTTATCGTGCAGCTCATCCTAAAATCCAACGTGCAGGTGCCTACCTTGCTAACTACCCTCATCTACCTCCATCGTCTACGCTCAAAGCTCCCCGCGATGGCCAAGGGTGACTTGGAGTCCCGCTTATCGGCGTCTGCTTGACCTAATGTCGCCTTTACAGGAATGCCTTGCACTCGACACCGAGTCTTTTTGGCGACACTTATCGTTGCTGCAAAATATCTCAACGATTCATCTCCCAAGAATAAGCACTGGGCTGTCTACGCACACCTTTTTGATCTCTCCGAAGTAAATCTTATGGAAAAGCAACTTCTCTTCCTGCTCGACTATGACCTTCGATTCGACGAGAGCGAGGCCCTTAAACACTTCGCACCCTTCATCGCTAACAGGCAGAGCGACCCTGCTAGCCCGAAGGATACAAGGACTGCTGCCGTGGAAAAGGTTGCTAAGGCCGGCAAAACCAGAGCGCAGGCACAACAACCCCCAACCCCTCCCCCTGTGTACGATGCACCTCGCCCACAAGCCACATCGAATTCCTCCATTGTGTCGACAGTTCGTGGCCTGGCAAAACGAATGTCGAATAGCCGTCTCAGTGCACTCCACTACTCTGCGAATCGACAGTTCCCGCAGTCTGAACATATGGCACCGTCCCCTTTGTCAAGTGGCAACAGCTCCGACACTTTGGGCACGACTGATTCCGAGATGGACTCGTTGATCGAGGATACGGGTTCGTCCAGTGGTTCGCTAACTAGCCCGGAGGACGAACGTGACGACAAGAAGGCGCTGTCCAGGAAACGGTCCGTGCTTGGTTCTCTTCCGCCTCAAATTCGTCGCGAGGGTAGAAAGGTCTCCGACACCTCATCGATTAATTCTGCGACGACTATCAAGGCGATAGGGCATTCCTCCCCGGACCGAGAGAACTCTAGTCCTATACCCCCTGAGGCCTGCTCTATCAGGGTTGTGCATCGTCATGGCAAGCCGCGCGTGAGCTCGTACGTCTATGGCTCGTCGATTGGGCTGCACACCAAAAGTATTAATACTCCGGTGTGTTCGCCTCGCATAAAAGAAAGCTTTAGTACTCCTGGTTTCCTTAGCCGTATGTGGAACGCCGCAACGAAGACTCAGGACAAGGACGTTCCAGCGATCAGGGCATGTGCTGCGCCTCCTGCCGTGACTATTGTCGAACCTCCCGAGCATCATCCACAGGGCCACGGGAGTGCTTTTCGGAGGCTGGTTCACTCCCGTTCCTCTATCTTTCGAGCGGCGGTTAATCAACACGTTCTCGACGTCTGATTTCTTCTGGGTGGCGGCGCACGCGCCAAAGCGGTCATCAGAATCTTGCTTCTATAAAATGCCACTCTCTTGCACCGAACGATCTTTCACACATTTCTAACCTTGAAGATTTAATGCGCTTGCGGACACTCATGAGCTCGACCCAAGAAATCTGTATAATGCATACGTGACGGACTCGGGTGCGTTTACTTGGACACCATGCCGCTATACTAGTCATTGTTGTATCATGATCTATCTCCCACCCTCGTTCTGTACTTGACAGTGTAGCATATCCCTGTCGTTTCGATGGGCCCAATGATGGTATATCGATATCTGTAATACATCGATCTATATGGATACAGCATGATAAATCCTACGGATGTCACAGGAGCTTCACATATGAGGCAGGGAAAAGGCCTTCTTTCCCTTGTCCCTCTACTTGGCCTGTCCACCTATGAATATTTTTTTTCACATCAGCACCACTGTTGAAAGATGGAAGAAAGCCTGACCAATCGTCTGACGACTTGGCAGTGACGAACACCCTCGTGCCAGCTTCGATCGCCAAATCAGCCGGGTCCTACCAAGAAAGAAAATCAGCGACACCCATCGTCAATCACAAAACGTCTCACGTACCTCACTGCTATAGTCATACAACGCCTCTGCCCACTCCCCCTCTGTCACGGCCGGTGCATCCGACGTCACCCTTCTCACAGGTGGCGGCGTAAACGCCCCCTTACTAGGCTGTACGAACGCAGGGGGGATCACCGCCCCGCCTCTCGGTGGTGGCTTGAACGCGTTGAACACGCTCGCCTAGTGAGTACAGCAACGTCAGCCCACCGGTCCAATCCGTGTCGCACGCACGCACCTTTTTTGAGACGAGCTTGTCGACTTCGGATCCAGGCAGGCCGACACGTCCCTCAGGTGCGCTCGCAAGGACATTCGTCGGTGTACGACGCGGGAGGGCCGGGCCCGGACCTGATGAGGCCGAAGCTGGCGCAGGATCCGCACTGGCAGCCATCCCGGAAAACGCCAACGAAGCAGCGGCAACGCGCCCGACACGAGCGACGTCCGCCTCGCTCACGTTCCCAGCGAGCTTGTGCTAGCATGCATCATGAGACACTTGGGCGCGGAGGAGGAAGACGGGAAGACGGACCATGTTGGCGGCGTAGGGGTTGTTTGACTTGGCTAGTATCCCGCTACCAGCGCCGCCGCTCGCAGTGGCGGCATGACTGGAGGCTGTGGCAAGGGCACGTTGAACGGCGGACGTGGCTGCTGCCGTCGAGATGCCCGTCCCAGCAAGCCCGTCGCCCTCATTGTGTTGTCCGAACAGCTCGGGTCGGGATTGAAAGTACCTGTCGCGAATGCGTGTCGATCAGTGGTGATCGGCGCATGGCATTGCTTCTAATCGGCCCACTGGCATCGCCAAGCCACTCACTCATCGAGGAGTCCGAAAAACGCTTCCTTTTCGTGCGCGGAGAGCTTTGTAAACACCATCGCCACGTCACGGGCACCAGTTTACGACGTGTGGGACTAGGGGCAGTTGACCGAAAAATGCACGGGTACTTTCGGAAGGCCGATGGGAGTTCAATAAGGCTCTTTCTACAGCATACAGACGGACCTACTTCGTAGACTATTTGCGTAAAGCGAAAACGATATAATCAAAGTAGACTCGGTGCATCGTGAATGTATAGTATCGCAGCGGAAAAACGAGAAAAAATAGCTTGGTCGCTCAACCCAGAAAGCAAGTGAGAGTCGTCGAAGGCTGTGGTCAAGACGGTACAATCTGGTGTCATCGGTGACCGAGAAGAGGGGAAAGCAAAGCCATATAAGATAACACCTCGAGCCGATAACAATCAGAAGAGTGATCAAACCAGAAACAGCAGGCAACCATCCGCGTCCGATAGTGGAAAAACAAAGGTCGGGCAGACATCATGAACCCGTATAATTAAATATGTCGTACTCCCCACCGTCTGCCATGGGGTTCATATTTTGAGGCATGGACATACCGGTGCCGGCCATGTGTGATAAGCGACCCTGATCTGATTGCGGGTGTGTCATCGACTGTCCGTACGGATAGCTTCCGGTCATGCCTTGCTGAGGTTGCTGCCAATTTGAGTTTGAAGGTGTTGGAGTTGCCCCAAAGAATCCGCCGCCCATACCCGCGGTATTTGGTGAAGTCATGGGGTATCCATTCATCTGTCCGGCGACCATTCCCATCTGTTGCTGTAACGGCTGCTGGCCACTTTGCGGCCAATTGTGATTTTGAATCTGGGGGTTAAACGTCCCGGGATTCTGCGCCATGGGGACATGTGACTGCTGCATCATCCCTTGCGAATAGTCATTTTGCGCCAGCTGAGATTGCTGAGATAGTCTTGACGGTGCACGCGGCGTCATTGGCGAATGGAGACCGTCCGAAGGAGAACGTGCGCTGCGCGCGATTCCGGGAATCGTCGAATTAGAGCGCAGAGCGGGAAATTGGTCACCTGTCGATGCCGACATCGGGGACCCTCCTGTACTTGTGCCAGGTTGTGACGGTCCTGCTTGAGCCATACGCTGAGCCATCGCATACTGCTGGGAATTCATCATGCTCGGAACAGCCGTCATATTTCCATTCGCGTTTCGCATCTGCTGTTGCATGAGCATGAACTGCCTTTGCTGGCTCATACCCATGTTGTTCGGTATTCCTCCTGGCATTTGCGAGGAAAAGTTGGAGCCCGCCATACGCGGGTCCATCGCCGGGTTGGTGGGACCCTGACTGAATGCAAACATGCCATTTTGGGCCGGTTGGTTAGTCACTTGCGGTTGTTGTTGTTGCGACATGACCGGCGACTGTTGAGCTAGAGGAGACACTGGGCTTGGACCGCCACCAGTGTTCAGCGTTCCGTTGGCCATCATAGCCATGGAAGCGTTCGGTGTCATGTTGACCATCTGGGGATTCCGTTGTGGGGTAGCCACCTGAGGATTTTGGACGGATTGTTGCTGCCGCTGTGCAACGGCAGCCTATAAAGTGGTGAGTGGCAATAAGGAAGACGAGAAGAATTAGGTACCTGAACCATTTGAATCTTCTGCTGCGGAGGGAGCGACATAAACTGGGGCATTTGTTGAATCATGTATTGCATGATGGGGTGGTTAGGATTCTGCAGTACCGCGTGAGCTTGTGGTCCAAATGCCATATTTGATGACATATTGGGTTGACCACTGGCAACCCCCTGCGGAACCGGTTGAGAGGCTGAAGGCGGTGACATATGCCGACCGGCTTGCATTTGCTGCATCTGCGTAGCCTGGCGTAATTGGTGTTCTCTAGCTTGCTGAATCTGGAGGTCGCGCGCACGCGCACGCGTAGTTGCAGCGATCGAAGCTTCCGATGCAGCAAACGGAAGAGAGGGAGTGGCCGATGGTGGTAGCATTGCAGGGCTCGATACACGGGGGCTCTGTGGCACGGTTTGTGGGGCAGACATGGATATATTGGATGGATTCGAAGGGGGGAACGTGCTTGCAGGACTTGAATGAGGAGGAGGATTGGACAGAGATATGATGGGAGGTGCCTGTGGTAGCTGAGTCTTGTTTTCCCCAACGTCGCGCCGCTTGCTAACGAGTTCGGGAAGGTCGTCCTGTCGGGAACGCTTAAGGGTTCCGTTAGGGACAACGGATGGGACGGTTGGTGAGCCTTGGTGCGTGGAGTTGAGAAGCTGTCTTCGGGCAACATCTTTCGCAAATATTGTAGATATGTCCGAATAAAGGAGCTGTATTCGATCCATGGACACAAACTCGACTGCGACGGGAGGGTCCATGATTGGGAGGGTGATATTGGGAGTCTGGAGTAATAGGATCAGGATGCGAAAAGAGCATCTGGAGAAATGCATACGGTATGTCGCTGATCTGCAGCAGCGGCCAACCAAGTGAGGTTTACCTGAAGTCGCACCGCATACCTTGGGGAAGGTGAGGAGGAGACTAGGATATCTAGAAGAAACAACTCACTGTTGAAACCGAGTATCCGAGGTGGAAATGCCACGAGACTGAAACTCTTCGCAGACCCTGATGAAAGAGTTGGTGAATGAGGAAAAGAAAGGAGAGCGAACACACCTAAAGAGTTCAGCATTTATTTCGAGGATTCGGACGACTTTTGCACTGGAGGTGGTGCCAACAGAAGGGGAAGGGACATTGGAGGGGAGGGACGGGACGAGGAACTCGCTCGAAGAGGTTCTGGAATGTGAACCACCGGCAAGAGGAGAGGAACCGTTCAGCCGAACATCGGGGAGTCTGGAGGGCGAGGTGACAGTGAGGGTGGGTGGGGAAGAGGTGCCGTTGATATGAAGGGAGGGCTGCACACGTCTGTCGCGACTCGGGCCGTCCTGGGAGGTAGAAGAGGGGATTGTGTGCTTGAGTTCGTCGGCAGAGTCTTTGTTGTCCTCGGGGGCGTCGTCTAGTTCGGGTGCGGGAGAGAGTTCAGTGAGCGGTGTGAGGGTGCCTTCGACGGCGAGGTCCTGCTCCTGTTTGTCCTGGGGAGCGGGGAGGGGATGTGTCTGAGGCGGGGGGAGAGGAGTGGTGTTTTGCTGGGGCGGGGGGGAGCCAGAGTCGGGGGCGGGAGAAAGGGAGGAACTCTTGTCGTCCGGGACGTGGAGGGCAGGAGAGGTGGACGTGTCGGCGGGGAGATGGATATTGTGGGGAGAAAGGGGCTGGTGAGGGTGGAGTGCGTCGGGGAAGGCGTCGTGGAAGAATTGGGGATTGTCGGGAGTGTCCCACTCGAAGTGGGAGGGGTCATGATCGCGGGGCAAGATGAGATTCTGCTTTTGGGATTGGTCGAGGTCGTGGTGGTGGCTCCGATCGAGATGGATCATGGGGAGAGTGTGGAGGGCGGGGGAGGGAGCGGGAGGAGAGGGGAGCAAGAGCGGTGGGAAAGCGAATGCACAAATTTTCAGAGGGAGGGGGACGAGCGGGGCGGTGTGCGGGCGGAGGAGAGACTCGCAACGGGAGCAGCGCCGAGATAGTCAGCACTCGTTCAATTCTGTTATAATTTCGACCTCAAAATCGGGAGTGCATATCAAAAACGTTGCACACCCCCCGTTCTATACCGTGCGAACCTCATTCTATATTCGTCGCTACTCGACACATAGGAGGACTCTTTCGATCATAGCGTCCAATTGGCAATTCCCAGAGCCAGAGATGAGAAAGCAGGCTGTACCGAGACTCCGTCGCGATGGAGATCGACAAAGGCGTCGGGACAAGCCGTGGCTGCATTTCTGCCAGTAGAACGTTTGTGAGGATGATTGGCGACGCGACCGTGTACATAGATTGTTTATGTGACAGTCACATTCCCACGCTATCTAGCCAGAGATGTGTTTGTCAAGATCTTCCGGTGACACTCGTTACGACGTTCATCATGCTCGCCCTCGTCAATCCACTCCACAATTCTGACCACAGACAAATCGACAGAAACTTGTCCGCCCTGTCCGCCCTCCCAATCCCCCCGCCCGCCTCCGCACGCCCGGCCAGGTCCGCCCACCGAAAACCCCCAATACAGCATTCATTTCCTTCTTCCCATCATCCGTCCTCTTCCTCCCATTGCAACCCGTCAAAGCACCCTTCAACGGTGGCCCACGACCCTCTCCCTGCTCGGCCGACTGCCGCGCCACAGCCCTCCCACTTCATCCCTTCTTCATCCGCTTCCTCCACCCTCGCTTCTTCCCCCGATAACGCCCCCACCCACATCCCTCATCTCCCCGCACAAGCTTCCTCTTCCTCCCAGGTCGACATCCATTCCTACGTTCCGACAGACCTCCTCAAGCTCCTTGCTTCCCTTTTCACCAAAATCGCACGCACCAATGATGCCCTCTCCTCTGCAGATTTGGCTGCCCATACCCTTTCAGATCACTCCCAGCCATCATCACCAGACACTGCCTCTCGAACCCCTGTATGGCGCTCTCTCACAACCGCATCCCGCACCGCCCTGGCAAATCCCGCTTCTGCCCTCACCTTTCACGCCCGCAACATCCCTACAATCACCCTCGAAGCATACCTACTTCGCATCCTCAAATATTGCCCCACCACAAACGAAGTTTTCCTCGCCCTCCTTGTCTACTTCGACCGCATGTCTCGTCTCGCAGCAGAAGCTACCGGTCGCACCTTTGTGATCGACTCATACAATGTCCACCGATTAGTCATTGCCGGTGTCACCGTGGCCAGTAAATTCTTCAGTGACGTCTTTTACACCAACTCAAGATACGCCAAGGTCTGTCAATCCCTTCTGATCTCCTCTGAAACAGCGGTCGTATTACTTGCGGTATTCAATCTATTCTCCGTAGGTGGGAGGTCTACCTCAAGCAGAACTAAACCAGCTCGAGCTACAGTTTCTCCTCCTAAATAACTTCTCGCTCGTCATATCGCCAGAAGAGATGCAAAGATATGCAGAACAGCTCGTCCTCTTTTCCCAATCTCAGTCGCAGTCCCCCTCCTCTTCCTCCCCGAGCACGACCACTCAGTCACCTCGCACACCGTCGACACAATTTCGGTCTCCATCGTCTGAGATGTCAACCGGTCCAGCACGGGCAATGGGCGCCATTGATGCCTATGGTGGTTCAGTGGCACCCGACCGGACACCAAGCATGCGAGCAGTGCAGACCCGGGACGATGATGCAAGTAGCATCTTTAGCGAGACTTCTACCGAGACAGAAACAGAAGGCGGCGATACAACGGATGACGAGCCGACGATACGAGCGCCCAATTCGGCAAGTTCCTGTTGCGGTGACGTGGAGGAACCCCAAAGTGAGGGCGTGTTTCGTGCAGATGACGTTTGTGGCGTTTCGGGGCGAGATGATAGAGATAGAGATAGGGGTGAAGAAACACCAGAGTTGAAAGCACAACGACGCGTGCGGGAAGTGAGTGAGGATGTCGGGATGGCAAGTCCCTAGTCTGAATGCCTCGGTCGCTTCTTTTTTCTCATTTCATTCGACGTTTGCTCTAACTGACTCGGTACCGGTGCGGCTATCTCTTTTCTTCCCCCGTTTCACTCGGTTTGTATGGCCATCGACATCTTTGTCTATAGCCCGTAATAATCCCGCATACCTCTACACATCACTAAGGTCACGGTTTAAAATTAGTGCAACGTACGATAGTGTTTATACCTTTTTGCTCTCTACGATGGTACAGGCGAGACCTCACTGCGAAACAAAATAGACCCTCTAGACCTTTTTTTGTCGTCCTTTTCACGGACCGGTGGGAACGACCTCAAAGTCTCCCAGCTAGCAAAGGGAAGGGACTTGGCTAGTCAACAGACTGCGAGAACCTTGAAGGCTTATCCTGCTGCACGGGCCGTCAATTCGCCGTCGTCACAAATCAATATGTACATGCCTGGTGTGCATACCCACCTGCTGTTATGTTATTTGACGTCGTCCCTATCGCGTGTGAGATATGCGAACCCTCGCAAAGCGTCCTGGACCTGTGCCTGCGTCGTCGTCTCACAGTAAGAGTCAGCGGAAGCATACTCGGGCCGGACTCGCGGACTCGTTAGTGCGCTTGTACGCTTGCCCTCTTGGATCCGAGGCACGAGGCAAGTGGCGCGTCAATGTCACGGTGTGACTCGAAATAACAGCAACTTGAACTCGGACCACCATCATCGGGATAGGACGACGCGTCCAAATCATGCCAAGTGACGACACGCTGACTGGCGCTGGCGCGTTGTGCAGCTCGGAAAAGCGATCCACCCACCACCCTTTGATCGTCGACCACTTGTGGTCATCACGTCGATGCTCGACCGATGCTGTTGTCGTTTTAGTGCATGCTTAGCCTATGGCATGTGCAAACATGCATAAAAACGAGGATGCCAACGGGCCGCGCATGGAGGCACATTCTCATCAGGGGTGCTTCCGACCTGAAACCCAACGCATAGACTGTAGGCTCTGCGCATACATGCATCATGGTGTCGGAGCGACTCATACTCATTGTCGAGCCCGTGAGACGCGTCTTTTTCTTATACAATGACGAGGGACGAGGCTGCGGGTAGGTTTTCAAGTTCTGCGAACAAAGGTGAGTTCGTCCTGTTCGAGATTCGTCACAATGATTCGGACGTCTCAGCGTTGTATTTTTGCACACAGCCAGTACTGATGAGGTGATGCACTCAATCGACACCGCCGTCGTCTTTGGTACACGCTTGGAATGTGCAACGGTACACACAAGTGACGACGCCGAGATCGTCAACTATTACGACGGCAAATCCTTGTCTTGTAATTCTTGTCGACCTTGGTGTTGTCAGCAGACCGCACACAGAAGTAATATTTTCATCAATGGCTTCAAGTTGACACCGAACTCGTGACACGAGAATGTCTGCGCATACATGCCGTCTGAGTCAATCCTAGAGAACTGGGTATGTCTCAAGCTTAGGAAATACGTCCATATTTCTTATACAATGACAAGGCCCGGACCGTCTTTGATACCCAACATTATCCGACTTTCATGGACGAGGCTGTAAGCAGGTCTTCTATTCAGAAAGGGTTAATTCACTTCTAGTGACTCTTCAAGTTGTAAGGAATACTTCACGTTCGCGCGCAGCTCGACGAAGGTCGTCGATGCAGTCCGATCGCGTCACCGCACGCACGCCGCTCTGAGTGGTCCCGCGTGTACGTTTTCTTTTCCCTCCTATCACAATCTTTTGTTTCCTAGTTCCCAACCTGCGTGGTACCTTGATAAACATCGTGGTTCCTGAGCCAGATTTGGGAGTATCTGCCACTGGCACTCCTTCTCACATGTCCGCACTCGCCTCAGTGTGGTCGTCTGCAATTGCGATGCACCTCACTCTCCGCTTGCAGGCGGGCTCTGTGGTTCTCACTTTCCACCGTTACGTATTCTTGTCTTCCTCGTCCTGCCTGGCCTATTACTATAATCAGCCATTTCTTCCACTGCCCAGATTCTGCCACAGAAAAATGCAAGAGGGAAGGTATAATTAGTTGAACCCGTTACATCTCTCCTTATGTACACACTATCGATCATCCTTTTCTTCTCTTAAGTTCTTCACGCCATGACGAATCGGGTCATTTTACGCGGTGCGAGGAATAACCTGTATGAGCACACAACTTAACGTCGTTGCTGTGATTGCATTAGTACACTCCGTACTAGTGACCATTGTGCGCTGATACTTAGTGATAATCGTTCGGAATATGAACCAATCAGCTTTGTTCAAGGAAGATGAATAAATATCCTAATCATGCTACCCTACAGTTCGTCTCTCCTGCTTTCATCTTCTAGTGGATGACATAAAGCAGGTGTGGTGGCTGTCATTTGGTATTCGCATTTTTCTAGCTCTGCCACCGTCAATAATGCGTTCTCTGTGCCGCACGAAAGGAGGAGCTGGTGAATAGTGACTGAATTAGTGAACCAGCAACTGACGAGATTAGAACGAATACCTCGACGCTGCGTTGGGGTCCATTCCAACACTTGGTTCCTTGCGTGTAGCGTTGTTTAGTGTAATATTCAAACTCGCCAGGTTCTGCGAGTTTATTCCACGATGAAAATTTACTGCCTGCACGTCAGCTGGGGTCCGCAAGACTGTACACGGACGACTGACCCGAGGCTGAATGTTGATCCGCCCTTGTTCGGCTTTTGACGCGCCTCACCAAAGAGGCAGACTTCATAAGTATAACTAGAACTAGCACATGAGTGTCTGAGTATTAGCGCACGAGAGCATACGAACTCTCCGGCGTCTTTTTCAAGACATAGCTCATCAAGTTTCTTCCATTCCCCATCAGGGCCGAACCCATCTGGACTGAACAGATCAAGTAGGTCGTCCCGTGCGGTCCGCTCCGCTTCGCGTGTATGCTTGAGATCTTGCTCCGCATCGGACAACGCCCGTCGAACTTGATTGGACTCTGTAATGAACACTTTCAGCACAGATTGTTCGTGTGAAATATCCGTACATCGCTACCTTCAGAAGGGTCAGACCTGCTGCTTTCAATACCGAAGAAAGGAAGGACAACGTTGCGAACGGAGGAATAATATGGAACGAATGATTCGGGGAGATATGCAGTGATATCAAAAACTGGCAACATTGGATCCAGTGGTCAGCAACATGGCATGGCACAATCATAGAAGGTACCTACGAATCGATCGCGATGAGGGATGTCCGACGATCTTGTCGTGTTCCAAGAGTAAAGAAACGTGATCCGTCTTCAGCAGGTGATCGAGTTCCTTCTCAATCTGGTCTGCGCTCCAAATTCCTTCCTCTTCTGGCTCGACCTCGGGAGTGTGCGCCTGCGCCTCCTCACCACTTTCCTCACCTTTACGGACATCGTTGATGTGAGGAAGTCCCGCAAGCGATTCCCATCCTCGCACAGCCTCTAAAACTGCCATATCCTGGTAATTTGGGTTATATCCTGTTCGCAAGGATTCAAGAATGTCCCCGAGTGCCTTTTCTTGCTCCAGACGCTTCTTATGTTCTTTCTGAAGGGATTTCAATGCCGTATGGTGAGTAAGAAGCGACTGATAAAGTGCTACCAAATAATCGAAATGTCAATATTTGAATATGAGTACAAATTAAACCACCTACGTGACTGTTTCTTGAGCTCTAATTCAGCAGCTGATATCGACTCTGCGCGATCAGCGATGTCTTGTAAAGACTCAGCGTCTGAACCATTTATTGAGGCGTGACACTCCGTACCTCTCAGCCTTTCCACTTCAAGTTCACGGGATGCAACTTCACGTCCTAGGTCAATAACGAGTTTCTCAAGACGTTTCTTTTCCTTTTGCGCGAATGCAATGTACGTTGCACGTATTTTGGAGCCCTAGGAACGATGAACAAGATATTCAATTAGGGAGAACTGCTACACGTACAGTTTTTCGCAACTTGCGTTGCGCTTCCTCCTTCTGGCGGTAGGCTGCGCCAACTTCCGCACATGTATTAGTGCACACCCCGGGTGCTTCATCCGACCCGTCACAACATTCCGGTTCTAACAGGACATCAAGTGAATCATTGAAATCTAGGACGCGGTGCTACTCACCGCAAAGACCATCCCGGACACGTGAACCGGGAATTGTCGCACCAACATGTCCTAGATTCCTGCAATAAAAGGTTGTCCCAGGACAAGCACTAGTGCCTGCACTCGTCAGCCCATCCTGGAATAATCATTTCAAAATACGACTTACCAGGTTCGTCACTGCCATCCGGACAATCACAATAGTCATCATTTACCGCATTCCAAGAGATTTCCTTCGAGCCGTCCAAACATGACCACGTCCCTGACGCAGAGGGAGTGTACGCTGCATGAAGACTCGGGGAAACACCGTGCGTTTTGTCAAGTGCTGCAAGCCCAGGTAGGGGCAAAACAAGAAACAACCACGGGATCATTGAATCGGCCCCTCTTCAAAGACACGATGCTCTACAGAATCGTCGACGTGTTGCAAGACCGTATTACATAATCAATCCACATTTGAACGGAGCTCAAACTATCGGTGTTCGCCGAGGGGCAAGACACAGAAGGTGGAGACCTCAACGACATCGACGACACCGACGACAAGGCCACAACATCATGGTGAGTGTTGTGCAAACATGCGTCCGCGATCGTGCAGGCGGTCGTGACACCGGATTGAGGCTTTCTTCGGAATCACGCTGGATGCACGCATTGTAGTTCAGATTACGTTCATGGCTAACGGGTCACTCAGGCCAAGGCAAAAGCACCTCCCCCATCATCTGGCGGAAAAGCTGCTAAGAAGAAGAAGTGGTCCAAGGGCAAAGTTAAGGATAAGGCCCAGCATGCGGTCATCTGCGATAAAACAACCTACGACCGTGTCATGAAGGAAGTGCCTACATGGCGCTTCATCAGTCAAAGCATTCTCATCGAACGACTGAAGGTCAACGGCAGTTTGGCACGTATTGTTATGAGGCACCTCGAGAAGGAGGGCTTGATCAAGCGCATCGTACACCACTCTGGCCAGCTCATCTACAGTGAGTACTTTGTTACTTCTCAAAGCCAGACATTTCATTGAGAACGTCTTAACTACAGCCCGTTTGACGACGGCCTCGGATTAGAGCTAGACTTCTTTGCATTCTAAGTATGCCCGTCACAAGCCCATGTACTTCACCTACTGCAAACAAAAATCATACTTATGATTGGCATATGAATGGTGCATGACCGCGTCCAGATCGGTATCAGCCCCTCGAACTTTAATGTTGATATTGCCTGACCCTGCGTGGTCAACGTACCTCGTAATCGTGCCTTCACGCACATGACACTCAAGTCCTACCTTGTCATTCAACCTTAAAAAATACGAGAAACGATTGGGCAGATGGTCATCAGATGACAAGAAATCCAACTTCTAACGCCTCGGTAAACCATCTTCTGGTTTACGCTTGCCAATTGAAGTGTTATTTTAAACAGGTTGCAGCCCAGATTCAAGTTCGACGGCACGAGCCACTTCTCGCCATGAGGCTTGTTCGTTTCTACGATACGACAAGTATTCTTGTCATGCTGAGATATCAATCGGGTTAAGGGCCGAAAGACCCTGCTATGGCATTTTTTTAAAAGCCTGTTCTATGAGTTCGTCGCCTCATTTTGAAGATGGACTCCCCTACTACTATCACGCACCCAACAACCAAATGTGACGTCGCCGTCTCCGCTGAGGACCCCTCGATCCAGGTTCTTAGCCCTAAGTATGCTTCCCGGCCTTCCGTACTCGAAGATTCTAAGGATGTTGAGCTCACCCTGGTCACCAACTCTGAAAGTCCCGGATCGCTCACATGCGACATACAGTCCGGCCTTGGGGAGAAACAAAAATCACTGAGGTCTCAAGAATACATACAGTTCCTCGCTCTGTGCTGGTTTATCTACCTCGAAGGGTGGAACGATGGGACCAACGGGCCGCTCCTCCCACGAATTCAGCGGGTCTATGGGGTGTGTATTTTAACCGGCATGTAATGAGCATTGATTGTTGACACGTAATTACTATCAGGTCGACTACATTGTGGTATCATTGATATTCGTGTTCGGTTGCGTGGTACGTTGTGCTTCTTCTCGTTGTGTAAAAAAGGGACGAAATCAAGGGATGTACCAGGGATTTATCACAGGTGCATTGTCCAACGTAGTCCTATCCGAAAGGTTTGGATTCGGCAAGGTATGATTACTTTGATCTGTCCTATTTCAGACATTTCGAACGGTTATTTTCAGGTCATGGTCATGGGTTCGCATTTCATCACGCTGGACTTCTCAGCCATTTATACCAATCCTGTAGGTTCCTTGTTTCAAGTAGTTGCGTATTCCATTGCGAGCTCTGCGCCCCCCTTTCCGGTATTCGTATTTGCCTATTTTTTGAGCGGGATCGGCATGGCCGTGCAGGTGCTCGTTCCTTCGATATCGCTACCTTGATCTTTAACCTCGTCGATGGTTTAGAACGCTCAGTCTGTCGCATACGTCTCATCCCTTAAGGAAAATACGGAAAGAAAGATGGGGTTCCTCATGTCTGGTACGTAAAATCACCGCGAATCGTGCCTGCATTTACGTCCTGATTTCTTTGCAGCGTACGGTGCGTTTTGCCGATGTGGTCACCGTAACTTAATCACTGACCGAATAACATCAGGTGCTGGCGCGCTCTCATCGCCACTGGTCGCCACTCAATTTTCTCAGTTGAAGCATTGGTCTTTCCATTATCTTACCTCTTTCGGTCTGGCCTTAATCAACACAGCGGTTCTTCTTGTCGTTTTTCGGCTAAGAAGGCAAGAAGGTGAATTTATTTCGGACAATTATCGGGAAAATACTTAGGGCCCCTCCGATTAGAATGCCTTGCTCGAATTGGAATATCCTCGGAACCCAAGCAGACAAGCGAACACCGTCAACTTCTCCAAATCTTTGGCCTGAAAAACGTACATCTTCTCGCAGTCTTCTTGTTGTTTTATGTCGGAGCTGAAGTAACGATGGGAGGTAAAAATCGGTGTCTGCGCTTACATGGGGTAGTGATTCACGGCAGCACGTAGGATGGATCGTTACGTATATTATCGACGTTCGGGGTGGAGGAGTATCGTCGGGATACATCTCCACAGGTTTTTTTGCTGGTAGGTTCATCATATCTGGCGTAGGATCCGTTCACGTAGAAAACAGGGCTGATGATTGGTCGCGTCGCATTACTATGGGTGAATGAAAAGGTTGGGTAGCTGTTCCTCTTTCCTACGCACGGACTAACTCTCACAGGTTGGCGAACACCTGGTGATATTTATTTACGCCATATGCGCTATCGGGTGTGTTTCGTTTGTGACGAAGGAGTTTGGGCGATTAAAATCTTTCCACAGACTTGAGCTTGTGATATGGTTCGTGCCAAACCTTGTCGGTGACGCCGTTGCAGTTGCGATCATCGGAGTGTTGATGGGCCCGATGTACCCAATCGCTATGAACCACTGCAACAGGCTATTCCCTCGGTGGATGCTAACTGGTGTAGTCGGCTGGGTTGCCGGGTCAGGCCAAGCAGGGTCCGCGCTCGTGCCCTTCATGGCAGGGGGCATTGCCTCAAGGGCTGGGATTGCCACGCTCCAACCTGTGTAAGTGAGATGTATTGCTTGAGTTGGTTCCTGATGATTGAATACTCCTATAGGTTGGTAGGCATATTGAGCCTCATGGTAGTTCTCTGGGCTTTGGTCCCAAAAAGCGCACGACACTATGACTGAATTGCCAACATAGAAACTAAGTCGTGTAGTTCTGCCACTTTCTTGGATCGGTTTGTACATGTGTGTCAGTATGTAGATTCGGTGTTGGCACTCTTATAGATGCCATGGTGTTCTCAGACTCATCAAATCTCGTCGCAGTGGAGTAAAAAAAAGTTGTATATTATTTTTTGATTCATGATAAACTCGGAATTATGGGTAGGATAGACGTCTTCTATCCGTCCTACATCTCACCACATTCTGAAAGAACGCCATCGTCAGCTATCATTGCGTGAAATCACTTCCATTTCTCACCTGTTATCTTGACGACTAGCTTGGGTCGGTTATTAGGACCAGTTGGTACATTTTCGATCTTGCGAAGGGTGAGCATGCCGTCGATGACTTTCCCGAATACAACATGCTTCCCATCAAGGAAGTCACACTTGGCTGTAGTTATGAAGAACTGACAGCCGTTTGTGTTTGGGCCGGAATTGGCCTAGATAAGTTAAGATCATCGCGTAAAACTAATAACGTGGATTCTCGTACCATCGACAGAAGGCCCGGCCCGGTGTGCTTTTCTTGGAAGTTTTCGTCCTACGAGAAAATTGAGGCGGCCGCCTAGCAAGAGATCATTGGATGCTATGACGAACCGGGAAGTTTTTCCCATATATCGAGAAGGATCCAGTACCATCACCGTTGATGAAATCACCACCTGCCAAAGAAAAATAAACTCGTGTACGAAGAGGAAGAGAATGATGACTTATTACCCTGACACATGAAGTTAGGCACTCTAATCAGAGGTTACTAGTGCTCGGGAGATATCAATCCAGTGAAGACCATACACTCTGTCATCACGTCAAGAGACTTCAACGGCTCCTACGTGCAAGCAACTTGCCTGTGAAAAGTGGCATTTTTGTAGCCCTGTGGACGAGCGTCCCGTCTGTCACGTCCTTGACCTCAGAGAAAACACCACCCGTCAGAAAGATCCGAATCACCTGCATTCGCCAGTACAAAGCTGTCTAAAGTTCTCCGCTGTCCTGATCACATGTTAAAATCTTAGTTTCATCAAGGAGCACTAGCGGATCAATGCCGAAACTGAGACTAGGACACACTTTGGAACGATGTCACTGAACAACTCCATCTTGACACGTCCTGCGGGTGTCTCCCCGATTTTGATGTCCATAAAGACGATCGGACGCGTTGTTGAAGACATGATGGTGGTTGTGATCTAGGTTTGGAAGTTACGGCAGTCACTCGCGTACGCGGACTCTGTACCCTATGTTGCGGAGCTCCCCGAAAGAAGGACCCAAGGAATAATACAAAGTGTGGAGCCTCCCTCTCATACCTGTTTTCCACCCTTTCTTTTCTCTTTAAGATCCCGTTACTTCCATGACCAAACAGTACTACATCGGTGTTGACATTGGAACAGGCTCCGCGCGAGCGTGTCTTGTCGATGTCAGCGGCCACATCGCAGCTTCGGATACTCAGGACACGAAGACATGGCGCGATGAGAACGATCACAGGATCTTTGAGCAATCTACGACAGACATTTGGTCCAAGATATGCATCGCTGTCAAGAACGTGTTACACAAGTCTGGGGTAGACAAGAGCGCAGTCAGGGGCATTGGATTTGATGCAACCTGTTCCCTCGCAGTCACCGATTTTCAAGGAAATCCAGTATCCGTCACTAAGGGAAAAGATATTGGGCGCGTTGGTGGTGAAAGAAACATCATCTTATGGGCAGATCACAGAGCCGAGAAGGAAGCTGAACTCGTCAACTCAACGAACTCCATCGTTCTGAACTATGTCGGCGGGACGATGAGTGTATGTTTACACTTCCTATCTTCCGATCATACCAACCTTCCTTCGTAGCTCGAAATGGAGGTCCCAAAGATCCTGTGGTTGAAGAAGCACATGGATCCGGCCACTTTCTCTCAGTGCCAATTCTTCGATCTTCCCGATTTCTTCACCTATAAATGCACTGGCGATAACACCCGGTCGTACTGCTCTACAACATGCAAGTGTTCTTTCGTTCCAGATAAGGGCTGGCAGGAGGATTTCTTTACTCAAATTGGTCTTGCGGAGCTTATTGACGGGGGCGAATGGAAGCAAATGGGGGCCACCAAAGGTCGTATCAAACCCGCCGGAACACCGATCGCTCAGGGCCTTAACGAGGAAGCCGCGAGGGATCTTGGTCTATTGAAGGGAACGCCTGTTGGCAGTGCCCTCGTCGACGCGTGAGACTCCTGTCTTGGCTTAGCGGTTCCTGTGATAAACTTGTGGCACTAATGATCATTCAAGGTATGCAGGTTGGATGGGTACGGTTGGGGCACGGTACACGGAGAATGGACGCATATCTGCGGTTCCCAACCTTGACGAGTCGCGCCATCGGCTTGCTGCCGTCGCGGGGACAAGCACATGCCACTTAGTGCAGGCAAGTGTGGTTCTCCTCTTTCCACTGCAACACCGTGACTGAGCGTTGAGTGTCGCAGAGTAAAGATGGTGTGTTTGTAAACGGTGTTTGGGGTCCATACAGAGTGAGACGAGTTTCCGATTATCCACGGAGTCTTCAAACTGATCTGTAGAAAGGACGCCGCTTTCCCTGGATGGTGGATGAACGAGGGTGGACAATCTTCGACTGGTCAACTCATTGACTTTGTTATCACTACCCATGCTGCATATCCCGAGCTTCAGGAACGGGCCAAGCAAGAACAAAAGAACATCCATCAAGGTCAGTGCCTGCAACATTCTCTGCATTGTCGCGGGCGTTTCAAATACTGACGTTCCATGTCTTGAAGTCCTTCTCGAAGTGCTCGAAAAGTTATGCCAGGAGAAACATGTCGAGTCGTTGACGGAACTTACGAAGGACATTCATTTCTATCCAGATTTCCATGGTATGTCAGTTTATTACCCACCAGTATGCTTGCCTCTGAATTGCTTCACAGGGAACAGGTCGCCAATCGCAGATCCTCGCATGAGGGGTGCAATTATTGGTCTCGAACTCGTATGTTTGAATCTTTCTTCTGACGCCACGAGCTCAGAGGTTCACCGGCAGGACGCTTCCATTGTGGATCTAGCTAAAAAGTATTACCTGTCCCTTGAAGCAATTGCTCTACAGACACGGCATATCATCGAATCAATGAACACAGCGGGTCACGAGATCAATTCCCTTTACCTTTCCGGAGGACAAGCGCGTAACGTTGTTCTTATGCAACTTATCGCGGATGTTTGCAGTGTCCCAGTTGTGCTTCCCGCGTCTTATTCGGAGGCTGTAGTCCTTGGCGCAGCAATGCTAGCGAGGATTGCGGCTGAAAATGTTACTGTTGCCGAGGAGATGTGGAACATCATGGTAAGTTCGCACCCTTCACGATGATCGCGTCTGGAACCGCTTGCCCACACGCTCGCGTTTTAAGGTTGAGATGACCCTCCCGGGTACCCATGTAGCTCCCGCTCCATCTCCGAAGGTTAAGAAGCTCCTTGATGCGAAGTACAAGATTTTCAGGGAGATCATCGAACTCCAGAAAAAGTGGAGGAACCAAATGGAGGAAGCCGCTAGATGATGATATTAGACCTTTCAGCACCGTGCAGTGGGGATAGAAAGAACTTTGATAGGTGTAGATACCAAATCATTATGTCGTATGAGTTTGAGTACGGAACTGATCGACTGTTGAAGCACGCTCAGGGTGTAGATCAGTGGACAACGGTTAAATTGCCACTAAGTGTCTTCCATCCGTGATGTTCGCCTAGTTTCATGATTCAATATCCGTCCTCCCCTTCGATCATAATAATCTTCATCCTCCATCCCTTGCAATCATCGTCCATTTCCTCGTCCGCCCAATCGAAATCCTGATCTTCAGTAGGTCGTCCGCCCACTTCAACGCCGATCACACCTCCTTCCAAAAGGTGTCAGAAAGTTTCTGGTCATACGTAAAGTTCTAAAAGATCACCTTCCTCGACCCCGCCTAATACATCAATATCCTCATCTTCCTGAAGTTTTTTTCGTCGCGCGATTTGAGTTTCATCTTCCTATTTTTCCAACTTCAGAAAGGTTTGTTTCATAGAATAGTCCGAAGAACCCACCAGATCAAATTCAGATTCCCCTTCTTCATACCAGGCATTCTCGTCGGCTTCCTCGAACCCACCTGCGAAAGCACCCCATCGTTCGGGAGAGGGACTGTGCCAGATGAGAATAGTGCCTTGATTGGTTGTTGAAGCAAGGCGGGGTGCAGATGGGTGCCACTGTAGTACAGAGCCAGCTACATGGAGAAACAGTTGTCAAATGAGCAAGTAATGACTTACATGTACGTCTATTAACGGTTCTCGCCCTCCATCTAAGGCACTGGCAAATTGGCCGTCATTAGAGATATCCCATATATAGATCTTATGTGTGGCGGGGTCCGCCGCGCCTGAGAAACAAGCAGAAGACGTTAAAGGTGACGCAACGAGTTGCATAAACTCGTACCTCCTGCTAACCATTCTCCATCTGGACTGTATGTCATTGAGTGCCACGCAACTTTCGAGATTGGGTCGTTAAATTTGTGTGTGGGTTCCAGCTCTGTCTCAAGTATCGAGTGTGTGCTCATGGAGGTGGAACCGTTTTCAGAGATTGTAGCATTATTGCCGTTGGCATTTGAGTTTCGCCCGCTATCATGTTCAACAGGAGGAGAAGTGGACAATGATAAAATGCCATTTCTGGTAGATGATGGCGGCGAAGGATAATTCGGAAGTGTAAACTGGCGGATAGTTCTATCGGAGGAATTCGTGGCCAGACGCCTTTTCGGAGGGAGTAAATAACCAATAAGCAGCCGATAACAAACGCTCACCGCCCTCCTTTAGCGAATTCGAGGCCCTTGATGACGCCCGCACCAGATATGCGATGTCTCGCAACAAGCTACAAGGAAATGTGTCAGCTAGTATTGATTCTCTTTACATTATCAAGTGAGCATCGAGAACACGATGCCCGAAGCGAAGCAGCATCAATCGATCGCGCCCAAGACTTACCCCCTTTGTTCGGACATTAAACACGTACACTATACCTGCAGATGTACCGGCAAAGACATGCCGGCCTGTTGGATCAAATCGAGCGGAAGTCATTATGGGCCTACACTTGCGACGTAATGGTCCATGCGGGAGTATGTTAATGTGGGTAGGAACCACAGGAATCCATGAGTCATTTCAGACGTACAAAGGGTGTTAGATAAAAAAAAACGAACCGTGTCCTCTCATCACCTTCTTCCTCATCGCATAATTCAAACTGGCCGCGGTGGGTACTGCGCGAGTCGACGATATAGGCTTCTCCAGTACTCAGAAGCGCAAGGATAATGCGACTTGATTTCGGGTCATAAGACACATAATTGTCAGAACGAGCCGCGAAGTCTTTGGGAAATTCGCTGACCTATTCCTGGGGTGAAAGCTTGCCGCGATTACTGGTGCATCGAATCTAATAGTTGCATGTCTGCAAGGAGGGTCGTAAGGGGACGCAAGATCCCAAATAATGATGTTCCAATCTTTCGAAGCGGTAAGGACGTATCGGGAGTTGCGCGACCAGCTACGACGGTGAGTGTCATATGCAAGGTACAAAGTCGATTGGACATACTCTACGGCTGTAACACCCTTTACATGACCCTCGCACCACCGAACAGTAGCCCTCGTATCAAGGTCCCATATGACAGCCGACCCGTCGTTGCGTCCTGCAGCCAGAAGCTGTCCAGACGGGTCGAAACGGGCAAATGAAGCACCTGAGACTAGCGAGGTTTGGACAGTTGTAGGGTGTGCAATGATAAATGGGTCTTTCAACGACGGAATCACATATTAGCGGTATTTGTTTGAGTGAAGTGTAGGCGGACTTACTAAGAAGAGACGCGTTCATGACCGAGTTCGCAACAAGTTCAATCAGGAAAGTTGATGATCGCGTTCAAAGTTGGCATCTACTGAAGTGACTCAGTTCGATAACACCGATGACGGCCACCCTCCAGCAAATGCTCGATTCACTCCTCATCCCCGCTGCTTTTACACGTTATGACAAGATAACCGACCCGGCTGTCCTGAGTCATTTATACGCATGGAAATCGACCACAGAGCCCTTGCTCAATCGATTGGACTCGTTGGATTTTTCCGCATTCTCTGTTTCTGAACTGGCCGGTCTAGTGGGTGTTCTCGCTCCTTTGACGGCAGTAGCCCCATGGTCCTCGGCAACGATTCGCTCACTTGCATCTGGTAGCTTATTGTCTGGTAGTCTTCAGGCATAGCCTTGCTGATTTGGCTACAGCTTGCCTCGCTAGAATCCCTGTCTCGGTCCCAGTAATCACTCATATTATGACTCTGATTGTCAAGCCTCTCTTCGCTCCGACTCCTCACCCACGCCTTCACACGTCTACGGCCCGGATCCTGTCTTATCCAGCAGATGTGCAGGATACGTATGTCGAGCAACCATGGAAAGAGTATCCGGGTTTAGATGAGGTCATCTATTGGTGTCTTGTAAACACGGAGGTTTGTCGCATCTGCTAGTATCCACCGAGCACTGCACCTTGTAATCATCCCCCTTTCCTAGTCCTCGACATATCAAATTGCATGGCCACTCTTCTTGCCTCCAACTATGTCTTTCCTGGATGATTACCAAGTACCCTACAAGATCCTTGGTGTCCGCCTACTCTCTGGCATGTTGAGTCGTGTGCCACTGGATTTGCTGCTTCGAACAGGTGTGGACACACTGGTATTCACAGTGTGTGACATTTCCATATTATTTGACGCGTATCTGAGGCCGTCTGCTCGTACTTAGTCTCTCATCAATTCCCTGTCTCACCTTGGAGATAAGTCAACACCGGATTTCATACGTTCCGCCGTTACCACTACCCTCCAGCTTATTGATTTCACAACCCCCTCCATGTATTCTACGTATAGCCTCCAGCTACATGGCGACGAAGTTCAACGCACACCGGCCATTACACTCACACAAACCCTGTCCATATCACAGTCCAAGTCGCTGTCCACCCGCTTTTCTCGGCTTTCTACTCTTTTGTCATCTTCCCTGCTTGGAACCGTGATAATGTACACTCCTGCCTTTCTACCTCCCGCACCATCTAGCATGAATACCGACCCCTTCGCCAATCCAGAGCGCGAGGACACTGATTCTAATCCAGTACCAGAATTGAAGCCCCAAGTATTGACGCGGCGGAGGCCAACTTTTAATCCAACCCTTCTCGCAGTGGCGCAAAGTCTGCCACTTGTCTTAACGGCACTCGGAATAGGGGGCGCGCGTTTTCTGAAGGGAGTGATTCCTGTCTTAGCCGAGTGGCTTAGCATGCCACTTTTGGTAGTTACCGCTGAGACAGGAAGTGCCCCTGAAGAGGATGCCTCTCCAGAGCCAGATATAACCCTCCAACTTGCCTCATTATCCAGTTTATCTGTCCTTTTTCATACATGTTCTCCTCGAATAGGAGGATGGTCTACCACAATTGTTGATGCTCTCGCACGGTGTTGGGTTGGGTGTATAGATATTGACAAGGAGATCAAGAACAGTGCCATTTCAAGACATGATGTTTGTATTTTGAAGAAGCAGCTGAAAGAGACCATCATTCAACTTTCAAGGGTGCATTCAGATGTTATTAAGGTATGTTTGATCAGTTATCACATTTGTATCTTACATCTGTTTGTGTTGATTCTCTTTCTTTTATTTTCAACTTCATTTTCACCTTAGATTGTAATCTCTGATCACCTATTCACAAAAACATTACAGAATGAGTATTCTATTCTACTAGCACAGAACAAAACTATTTTCAAGGAATTAGTAGGAGAAATCTAATCTATATCTGGAGTTTCAACTGTGTGTGTAGAGTTGTGTTTAAATAATTTTAGCATTGAAGGTCAGTTCTTAGAGACCATTGGAATACCTACTCTAGAAATAGCTTGAATATTCAATCAGGTTGCTCCTGATGCTGGCCTTTTCCTCCACGGTGAGTCTAACAGACCTTTTAGTCTCTTTGCTTTCTATCTCTAAAGAATTTGAATGTCATTCACACCGACTTATAGCCCTTAAAAACAAAATCATTGACAAGTTTATACTACTGAGAAAGTAAAGAAGGAGAAGGGTATTAATGAAAACTTGAATGGACTATTATGGACATATACCACTCAATCTAAGCTGACCTTATCCCTCACTCTAGCTCTTCTCTGGCTCCTCTCTGGACATCTCTTGAATATCTTTTACATGCTATTTCTTGTTCTCCTTTAGTCTTAGTCTCATACATATGACTTTATACATGTATAAACTATAGATATTCTACATGTACTCCTTGGTTCAATCAACTAAAGACAACCTTGAGTTGACTTTTCTCTCTTGAATCTTGATCTGTCGTACTTACCTTTACTCTAAATCTATAGACTACAAATCCTAACACAAGAGTACAATATTCTTTCTAAGTCATTGAAACCAAAGTCCTAACCCCCTTGATCAACTCAACTTGAATCCTAGTTTGAACTTTCTACAAGAGTTGATCTGACTTTTCATATTCCTACAATTTTAGGCAATAAATTTGAAAATACTAACATTTTAATATTAACATTTTAATACAACTTAGATGTTTTCTATGCTCTGAGCAATATACATATAGCACCTTTGATTTTATTAGTACTTGATAATAGTTGATATAATTTTCTTTTATCTCAAATGTACTCAGACTGCTCATAATGTACCTATAGTTATAGATGATTACAGGGATCTAAAATTAATTTGTGAGACATCTGACAATTGAAAGTGTTATATGTGTGTAGTACAGTTCCAAATAGCTCAAAGCTGAGACTATAAACTTACATTCTTATATATCTAAAAATCTTGTTGTATAGAATAATGCAACATATTGTTTGAAGTCTGTTTCTCAGTTCCCACACAAGGAGCTAATTTGTATTTAAAAGATAGTTATATTAATATTTAGATCTATTGAATGTCTCTTGAACCCATATTACCACCATCCCCCCACAGAAATTCTACAGCCCCATCTAGTGTTTAAAAGTCCAGTCTGGTCCAGTTTTTTGGCCTTCTGACTAGACAATCAGAGTCCCAGGACCAGTTCTAAATGGCTTTTTATTAGTTGTAACCAGTTGTGACCAGTTGTAAACTGGTCCATAGCCCCTGAATATGTGGGAATCATGGTTCACATGACTGGTAAATATTCTTTTACACTCCATTAGCTATAATTTACTCCTGTAGACCATGGAAATCCAATCATAGGATTAAAAGCTATGAGCTTTTCTGGATCAGATGTCATTTTAGGGGATATGTGACTATATGCCTACCTGGATTCACATATATAAAATCACAGAGTCCTAGCTACATTTTATCTCTATACTAGGAGGGGGGAATCTCAAAATAGCTGAGATAAAAATATTTTCTGTATAACACATCTGTTTTTGACATAGAAATATGGGTATTTGGCTCAAATAATATCAAAAAATTCAGGAAATTTCACCAAATATTACCCTATATGGTAGTATGGATAGGGGGTGGCTGTACACTAGTTGCAACTCAGACCTGCTACTGTCTACTAGATGTAGCTGTAACTGCACTGGCAGTCCAGTCCAGTTGCTGGTTACAGTACCAGTTTGCAACTGGACTTTAAAACTAGCCCCACTCAAACATTCCTACTCCTCCCCATTCTTCTACAAGATTCATTTATCAGAGATAGAAAGAGCTTACCACCACTTCTCTAAGGGTATCTTTTGTGTCTGTTTTTTCTCCCTATCCCTTCTAACCTAGGTGCTCAAGCTTTCATTGACTCACCCTATACATGGGCCTAGACCATGAATGATAGCCCCTCTAAGAGGAAGACCTTTAATGTGCTGACTATCCCTATCTCCTACCACAAGGGCTCCAATAGAGTCCTTTGGTGGGTGGTTTTACTCTTCTACTTCTTTGACTACCCTCCTCCTCCTCCTCCTTTTTCTGCTTCTTCTTCTTCTTCATGTCTATAATTAACAGTCAGACTCTCTGAATGTGCTTTCTGGGTCCAGCTAGTCCTGGACCAACCATCCTGCCTAGATTGGTTCAAATCTCAATGTAATTCTAGCTTAAAACCCCTCATGTCTCAATGTGTCCCCAACAATGTACTTGAAGTCATCTGTATCAAATCACTCAAATGCCCTCTGGAGTATGATTATAACAACTTGAATGATCTCATCCTCTCTATGAACTCTTCTCCTAATATCACTGATATGGAGTTCCACATTGCTAAGAATACATACTCCCTCCCCCTAGGCCACAAGCTCACCTGACTGAATGTCATAAGAGATTGGAAGAATAGACTGAAAGTTAAGCCAATAAATGCTACTCCTGAAACAACCAAACTCTAATTTATAGGCTTAAGTTATTTGTACTAGTAGGAGGACAGTAGAAAGTAAGTCAAGGGATCTAGAGGTTTGGAAAAACTCCAGAGAGGACAAGACTACCAGTAGGTCCTTCTGAGAGTTGGGAGGGTCCCTTATACATATACTATTCTACTGTTTGTACAAGTATATGATAAATCTAAAGATATACTATGCTATGGGACAAGGGTTCTAGATGGGCAGAGGATATGAGGATCTGAACTACATAGTTATAGAATGTATCTGCACCATAGGTGAGTTATAGTAGGGTATGGGGGGCAGGCATAAGAAGAACATGTGTAGGGTACTCATGAGGCAAACATGTGTAGAATGGAATGACATACTATGAGTCTAGATGGTTTGAGGGTCTGCATAATCTAGATTAGTCAATGATTAATGGGTCTGGACTATGGCCAGGCCTGGGCCAGTGTAGAATAGTCTGGTGAAGCCAAATAGGGGCTAATTATGTCAACAGAGTATTAGACTTATAACAAGCTCAAATAGCAAGAGAAAAATATGGTAAAATAGCTATAAAATAGAGTATTGTTGAGACAGCACCAATGGTTAAGGGTATGTAGCTATGTTACTGGTGATTGGGATCAGTCACTATAGTGGGTATATCAGTCACTTCAGTGATCTATAGAGTTTGCTGTGACTGTAACAACTTCTAGTTCTGACAAATATAGTTAGGACTTAAAGAGACAGAGAAATCATTGCCACTTGTTTTCCTATAGAACAACCAATCTCTTGGTTGTCTCTGACCTTTCTCTCTTCATTTTTAATATCTATGTTGATAAAAGTTGGGCTACCCTCCAAGGAATCTTAACTCAGAAGATATTTCTGTCTTGTTCTTGTACATGTTGATGGCAGATATAGAGATATGCACAAAGAAATACCAATTATCATAGTAGAGGACCTGTAGAGTAGGTTACTGTATGAGATACTGTATAGCATGATACTAATGATATCAAGCAATCCAATAATATACATAGGATTCTACTAGACTAGATACTAGCATTATAATAGTACTAGAGTAGTAGTCTTTCAAGTTGATATTGCAAAGAGTATCTCCATAGTCAATAGAATTACACACTGGACATATTATAGTATCCTTTAATGTCTTGTTAATATCTTATTCTATAATGAAAAATAATGTGTGTCTAGTTGTATGCAAGCAACAGTTTATATTATCTATATAATATGTGGAAAAACACTTGGATACTGTTGTATCCTTCAAGTTGGAATGTAAATATCAGCTACTCACATTGATAATCAGAAACAATCCTCTCAGGCTCCTTATGCTTCCAATTTCCACTTGTACTTACTAATGGACCTTGTTGTCCTCTGGGTTGATAGAGCTAAAAGGAAATGTAGATCAGAATCAAGAAATTTTTGAAAGTCTACTGAAGATAGTGTAATGGATTTACTATGGAGATATTGTCTAGTGGCTAAACTACAACTACAGTTGGCATCATAACAAGAATGAAAATCATTTTATATAGTATATGAAACATATTTTTTATCTCAGACTTGAATTTTGCAAGAAGAGATAGAGCATGAAGAGATAATAACAAGGATGGAGGAGCTTGAATGAGTCAGAGTGACCTGAGACTTTATAAGCTTGGAAGAGTAATGTTCAGTATGCTTCAATACTTCAATTGCTTCAATAATCATGTCTACCATACATTTCTCCCAGGTTACTATACTTCTTTCTAACTTTATTGTATTAACTTACTCTCAGCCTGAGAACAGGACCTCACTGGCAGGGCTATGTATAACTACTGCAACCCCAGTAGCATTTTACCATGCATTTTACTGTTTTAATGAGATATCATTATATGCTGTTATCAACATTATCACACATAAGCTCATACATCAAGGTTTCCAGCACAAAAGTGTGACTTTCTGTGCATACTGAAACAGCTTGAATAAGAGACAATCATATATCCAGACTGTTTTGTCTGACCAACATCTTGTAATGTAACTAATCTTAGGCTGGTAGAGGCTGTAGAACAAGATGCATTGAAAGACTGGTTAACCTAGACCTTACATAGGTAGATGTGACTACTACTAGTCACAGTTAGTACATAATACTGATATATCATTACTGCACATAGCTAGTGGTATAAAAATATAATGCAGATACTATGAGATTTCCTGACTAAGTCTGACTTTAGTGATATATGTATATATGAATCATATATCAATTGTGTAACTGTGCTGGTATACTACACTATCTATTAACATATCACTGATTCACTGGCATTAGTACTATTATGATAGAATACCATGATGGCAATAGTAAGATCATTCAGAAAGTGAAAGTGAAAGTGAAAGTAAAGGGTATTGCAAAGATATACTCAGGAGAGTGTGCTAGTATGGCTTCAAGTCTGAGTTACACTTCTCTTGTGATGACAGAATACAACATCTCTTTATTGAGTTATTAAAGTAAACATGCCTCTCACTGAGTCCAACCCTGGACTTCTCATAGAAGAAGTTGACTCAAAGCTGAACTAGTTTCAATAACAACAATAGTATACTATAACAACTTCAAATAAAATTCTTTGAAAAATTTCCAGATATCTCATTCCACTAGTAGAATTTGAAGATTTCCCTGAGACCTTTCAACCTTTGAACTTAATTTAAATCTTGACACCTATATTCAACTCTACTCAAGTCAGATATAAAAAGTCACTCTTAATAAACATAAACAACAGTAAGCAACATATTATAAACTTCTATTTGTTTCATTATGTCATCTAATGATCAAACAAATGTCACTCATATTAAACAATCTACAATATGTATAAACAAATAGAGACAAATACAGTTTATATACCAAAACTATCTTGTTCAACAATTGTACTTCTCTCTATTTCTGATTCTTCAAGCCATCAGTTATCTAAACCAGTTTGAGAGTGTGTATAAATCATTTTTCTTGTTTCAAAACCTAATTGTTCTTAATGGGTGCTTTAGAAATTAGTGTTTAAAATCTCTTACTGGCTCCATTACACACAACTTCAAGTTTCATTACAATCAACAAAAACAATGGCTCTTTCTATGAGTCCACAGCAGTTCAGACAGCCCTTGTCCCCACCATTATCTAATTCACTGCTACATTGTATGCATTCTCAAAAAATTTTGTGAAGTGCTAATCAAAACCCCACTATGCATATTAACAGCAACTTCAGGACAATACAGGACTGATGTCCATGATATGCCTGACAGTGAGGTAGTATTTTCACCATTGAGTGCATACTTACTAGTGGTAGTACTCACAAACCTATCTCTGCTTTCCAAGATATTGTTGATAAACCCGACGGTTACAGTTGAACCCGATCTACTCCATGCCAAGGTGCTTACTGCGGGTCCCCCAAGCCCCGAACCCGTCACTCGTAAAGATGCGTTCCACATCACTTCAGCCAGTCCGAGTCGGGGAGAGCCGGACCTCTCTTCCTGGACTCCACTGGAAACATCGGGAGGTGATGCAGCAGTCGCAGACAATGAGGTCGATGAACTTTCAAGTTCAATCGCGGATACAACGCGCTTGCCAATGACACAACCAACAGAACCAGAACATGATCAGGCTCCAACCGAGACCCCCACGGGTGCTGCCGGGATTCTGAGACTCAAGGCACCGTCATCCGATGCAAAGCCAGTTTCCAGGGGGAAAAAGGCTCGGTTTGATAGCGTGCTCATCACAACAAAACCACCCTCCTATGGAAAGCGTGGCCCCCGACCGGCATCGGTGCAAGCACCGGCTTCCAGTTCGGGTACGCGACAGCTGAGCTTGGTGGACGCGTTAGCGCGCACATTTAACGCGAACAGGCATACCGAGGACCCTGCTCGTCGTCACTCGCGTACCACCCTATGCAAGGACGACGACGGGTCCGCGACGCCTGCAGACACCGAAGCGGAAGACGAGCAGCTCCAACTGAACACGCGTCTTGCCCACTCGCCGTTGAAGAGACCGTACTACCGGACGCGAACACATTCCGAACACGTTTCCGAGCACAACTCGGAGGACGGGACGTCTCTCCTGCCGTCGCGTGATGCTGAGCGACTCCCTGTCAAGCGACTCAAGCCAATCTTGTATGATGCCCATGCAGCGCTGGTCGATGCGGCGCTCGAGACGGCCGTGGCGCCGATTGGCTGGGACGCCGAGTTGGATTTGATCACCAGGGAGGATGATTTCGCATTGCCGATGACACCTATGACGCAATGTCCGCCTGCAGACGCGTATAGTGTGGAGGATGTGCAGATGCACTTCGACGAGGGCGTCAGTGGTCCCATTTTTGCTGGGCAAGCATCCCTGCCGTCGGCCCTGGCAGCAGCGAACGCACCTTACGTTCCCCCCAGACCGCGCCGTGCACTCTTACCCTACCTCTCGCGCGGGGCCAGATTCATACAACGTCTCGATACCATTTATGGTGTGAATGCAACCGTACGCACAGACAAGGGCGCGCGACCCATACCCGTGAGTGCATCGTGCCGGGACGATTACCGTCGTCGTAGAACGTGATTTTGATTGCTCACACACACCACCAGGCTGATCTTGACTTTTTCGCGTTCGACGATCTGGATGACAATGATAGAGGGTCGAGCCCAAGCCCGAGCGAATCGGCCGCGTCGGTGAGCGCGGCTTCCGCCCTGGAGGAGGGTGCGGACGCTATCACAATTCCGAGCACCCACGTCACGAGTCAGTCTCCAATTGACGTCCCGTCGGCCGACATGGTTGCAGATGACATGAAATTGGGGCCATTGTCCAGAAATGAGCTCGGGGAGGTGGATACCAGCGTCACCCAACCATCAGTCGACACTAGTGAGGAAACGATTGGTGGTTGGATCATCACTCTTCAGCGCCTCATCAAGGGGAAGATACGTATTAGAGAAGATGTGAGCTTGACGTTACTTGGAGTCCCTTTTACGTCGTAACTCACTCCTACGCAGGATCTTGAAACAGTGAGCATTATCCTCGCTGAGATAGAGTCCATAAAAGACAATCTTAGCGAAAATGACTCTATGGTGGGTGTTGATGTAGGCACGGGTTCGGTTTACTCACACCATTTTCGCAGTCCTCGGAACTGCGTGAAAGTGTGAAACAACTCTCCGAATTGCACGAGATACCATTTGGAGATAGAAACAAGCTGCGCCAGCGCGCCGAGATTATTCATCATGCTTGGCCGTCCATGAAATAGCTGGAAGCTTCTTAAGTTCTTTACCCCCCTGCTTTGCATCATACCTGGTTCGCTTTCGTTGAACTACTCAGGCGTCCGAGTCACATTCCCGACGCATTAGACACGAAGAGTTGAGAGAGTGGTTTTATATTCTGTGGCAATAAAACATTTTACTTTGTGTTGCCTCTCACTTCCCAATGCAAAAGGAGCTGAATATGGCACCCAGGATTTCCTCTGTACTGACATTAGAACCAGAAACGGCCCCAATCGCATGTGCGGCATATCGCAAGGATTCCGCTGCGATATCGATCTGGGATAATGCTACGAAGAATGGTCTGTAAGGCCCTACAGCAGAAAACGGATGACCTACGAAATGACTTGAATTCCTCCAGATGCCTCACTGCAGACTCCAAGTAGTCTCTATGGCGCGCCCGAGTGACCAGCGGATAGTTGTCAAGTGACGCCTCAGTGTAACTGGCAGAATTAAGATGTAAAGGAACCAGAATGACAATCGAGTAAGAACATACGTATATCTCTCCTTCAGTAGCGATGCTAGACCGTCCAAGAATTCCCCTGTCCCTTCACCAGAATGAAGGCTGATGGTCCAAACATGTTGCATAACCCCGGGAGCATGCGCACGTCGAGATAGTTCCTCTGTCAGTGCTTTCTTTAAGGCAGGGACGGGAACGTCCAGGGCCAGGTCAGATTTATTGAGAAGAAAGACAGTGTCAGGCTTCAGATGGTTGATGACATCATCTGGTAGCACAACGTTCATTTCTCCTTTATTCCCGGATACGACCTCGGAGAGAGAGAGGACGCAGACAGAGACATCTGCAGCTTCAATACTGGCACAGACTTGGTTTTAGCTGACACAGATTCAGACGACTCGAGCTTACACACTACCCGCCCGCTCGACTCCAATTCTCTCGATAGCGTCGTCCGTTATACTCCGGATTCCCGCCGTGTCATTCAATACAACAGGTAGACCTCCGATGTCGAGAGTGAGACTAAGGACATCTCGTGTCGTCCCAGGAATTGAAGACACAATGGCAGCATCTCTCTCGGCTGAAAGAAGCAGTGTCGATGAGGAACATTGTTGTGGACTCGAATGATGCAAATGGACTAACCAAGAAAATTGAACAGACTACTCTTCCCAGCGTTCGGAGGTCCAAATATGACAAGCTTAATGCCAGACCGAAGGATTTCACCCCTGCGGTTATCGGACAGATGGGAACGAATACAGTCTATGATCTCCTGCGCCCGGGCACAAGCTAGAGCTCGTTATCATCGAGGTAACCCCGTCGATACAACCCGCACTTACCCTGATCAAGCATCCGATCTTGTCCCAATTCATCAACATCCTCGCCAAAATCAATGAAGCCTTCGACATACATGAGACAATCCAAAATTTGGGCCCTCAAAGCATCAAAGCGAGCCCGCTGGGTACCCTGATAAAGCTCATTAGCGTAGGATTTCGGATGCAAGTAGCAACACCTACCGCTGCACTAGAGACCGCGACGCGCCGTTGCACGTCCGTCTCTGCGTCGATGAGATCCCGCAGGCCCTCTACCTGAGTCAAATCTAGCCGGCCACCTTCAAAGGCCCGTCGAGTAAACTCTCCTGGCTGGGCAGGACGACAGTACGGCAGCTTTGACAGCGCGCGCAGAATCGAAGAGAGCACCGCTCGGCCAGAATGAACTTGCAGCTCGATGACATCCTCCGTAGTGAACGATTTCGGACCTGTGTGAGGTATGTATAAATAAACTGATCGGAAGTTTGGGAAAGCTTGCCTTTGAAGAAGATGACGAGGCCATCGTCCAACTTCTCCCCGGTGAGAGGGTCTATGACGTGACGCAGTTCCGCAAGCCGGGGTGTGGGTTCGTCCTGGGTCGGAGACGCATGGACGGGACGGGTGACAGCCTTCCAGACCTTGTGGACGTCGGGGCCCGATACTCGAACGACGGCGATACCAGCCTTGCCTGGGGGGGTGGACAGGGCATAAATAGTCCGGCGTTGGGCGTCGGTGAGAATCGGAGAGTGCACGTCGGAGAGGGGGTGTGACTGTGACCGATATGGACAGGGCAGGAAGCGATGCGACTTGGTCGAATTTCTACGTAGAAAAGAACGAGTGACAGACTGCGGTAAAATGAATTTTGGCGGGGTAAAAAAGGACCGCGGTGATCTGCCAACAAGTCTGCCAGCTGCAAACCGACCGCCGCGACAGGATGGCCACACCATGCAATCCGGCCAACCTGCGAGCGTTGTCCAAGTCATGTCCGGCCACTTTGCGGCCAATCGACGCTTTCTCACGGAACTTACCCTGAGCCTCATTTCGTTCAATACAGCTTGCTCAATCTAACACCACCCCGAAGCCCATCACGCCCACCGCCTCGCATTCACAATGGGCCAAACACGTACAGTTGTCTCTACGATGCTGCCGCTACCGAGCTGACCCCGGGACAGCATCCCAATTCATGGAGGACATGCAAAGGCGGTCCAATTGTGCGTCCATTGCTCGCGTCTTTCATGCCTTTAAATGACTCCATAAACTAGTCACGTCCGCCGAGCTAGAGCGTCTGAAGAAACGCTTTATGAAACTCGACAGGCAAGAATCCGTTTCATCTCGAACCCATCTCCAATTACTGACATCTGTCAAGCGATGGTTCAGGGTCGATCGACCGCGAGGAGTTCTTGCAAATACCACAGATCGCCAGTAATCCGTTGGCATCGCGAATGATAGCCATCTTTGACGAAGAGTACGTATCGCGTGATCAGAACCTGAACCCCTTCTCCTTCCTCGCATATCTCGCGATCCTAATCGCTTGATTTCAGCGGTGGAGGGACTGTCGACTTTCAAGAATTCGTGGGCGGTCTAAGCGCGTTCAGTAGCCGCGGTGGTAGAGAAGAAAAGCTGCGATGTGCATTTCGCTTTTCATACCCTTGCTCCAGGCTCTTGACTCTTCATTGCAGTTGCCTTCAAGGTGTATGATGTTGATCGCGATGGCTTCATCTCCAACGGGGAACTATTCCTTGTCCTCAAAATGATGGTCGGAAACAATCTCAAGGTACAATGTCGCTGCTTCTCTCGCCAACCAATCATTGACCTCCTGCAGGATCAACAACTCCAACAGATAGTCGACAAAACAATAATGGAAGGTGACCATGATCGGGATGGCAAACTCAGCTTTGACGAGTTCGCTCAAATGGTGTCAAACACGGTGAGCCGTAACACCCTTGTCAGGTCGTCGACACGGTTATCCTCATACCTCCACTCGACTAGGACATCGTGAAGCAAATGACGCTGGAAGATTTGTTCTAGTCAATTAGATTTCATACCCTTGGCGCACGATAAATCATATCAGAGCTGCACGGTGTTGATCGGTCGGTAAAGGGCAGTATGGCTATTTGTACTATACACAACACTCTTATTATCATCTTTATCCCCAAGAAAAATCTGATCCTAAACCCTCAAGGAAGATTTGCCACTTTTCGCTCAGCATCCAAAATGTGTGACATGACGTCGCGTTTGGACACTTCTGATCCGCCTTCCTTGTACCCATGCACTAATGTCATGTCAACGACTGCTATGCGAAATCACCAACTCTACAACGTTGTAAGCCAACACCTGTCCAGTTCGACGAAGCGGGGTACACAATAATAGGCAATTCCGATGATCGTCCTCAACTACTTGGGGGTTGCGGGAGCACTTGTTGCGTGACGGTTATGTCCGCGCTTCCGCGCTTGCCCAGTGACAGCCCAGCCTTGAGCCCAGCGAGTCAGGAAACTGCAGCGAAGACGTGGCAGCTCCAAGCTCTTTGATATGAACGAACCATTGGTCTATATTTAACCTACCGTGCCATGTCAGTGCCTGCCAGCATGGGCCAGCAGTTGATCCGCGCCACACACACAACCAGAACACAGTGCGCTCAAATTGTAAGATGTGATTGATATCAGGGGGTTGTATAGCAATTCTAAAAGTACCTGTACGCAAGAAAATAATTAAGTCGTGAAACCAGATAGTTCACAGATGGTGTACATAGTAGAACAACAGCAATGCAAAAGATGGCAGGAATGATTGCGTACAAGGATACCGCGGATGTGGGGAATGTGGCAAGAGTGGCAAGAGAGTGTGGAGCGATGCCGAAAGGCGCCCGCATCGCCTCGGGTGAGCGGAGAGCGCCATGCCACGTCAGCATCAGTAACGGGTATGATTTGGGAGATTGGTTATTAGCGGCGAGGGGAAGACGGCGGTCGGGCCGCCGGTGGTTCTACTCCATCCGACTCCGACATCCTCGCGTTCTTGTTTTGTAGCACATGCATGCGGACATGCGGGGACAATATGATATGGAATGAGGTTGGTGATGACCAGGTTGTACAACAATATTGGAGTGTTTGATCAGTGAATTATGCATGTCCGGTTATTATGTGAACGGGGAGAGCGGTGCTTGTCGTACGGCCACCCATCACTCCCAAGAGGGCACGCCCATCAAAAATGGCGAGTGTGAGCTAGGCATCCCAACGTGGCCAAAAAAGGTTTGTTGTGTCGACTGTGACGCTTGCAGATAAAATGGGTCAGTGGAAGTAAAGAGCGAGGGGGTACATGAGTCGGTGGGAGAGGTCATGCTTGAGGCCGAGATAGGTGTTAGTGCAGGGGCGGAAAGGACCCTCGATGCAGCGCCATGGACGTCCGCCTGGCACGAGGTCCATAGATACATATTTGGGGAGCGCGGGGAATCTGGGGTCACCATGTCCTCTACGGTGCGTTCCTCGTCCATCTCATCAATGTCACCCCAGCCGTCATCCATGCTCTGCCGTCGTGGGAGGGAAGCGCTCCGCCTGCGAGCATGGTCTGCGCGATCTGGAGCTGGGAGTGGCCAAGTGAATGTGGCGGAGGAGGGTGTCCGAGAGGTAGGGGTCGTGCAGTGCTGTACATTTGTGGGATCACGCCGAGGGATATTGGCGTTGACACCGTGGACAAAGGCAGAGCTATGTGAATGTGGGGAAGGCAAGGAGAATTGGTGGGCTAGAAGGGTCTGCGCGAGCTGGGCCTGAGCGCCACGGGGAATGTGAGATAAAGAGTGTGGGGTAATAAAGTAATTACCTGAAGTGCAGCAAGGTCAGTGGCCTCCTGGCCGATGTGGTTGGCAGAGAGGGATGCGACGAGGTCATCGATGGAGACGCTCATGGTGAAGGGAGTGGTGGGAGATAGGACCGGGACGAGTATTGGCGAGAGACAGGAGAAGGCAGTACTTTAAATCAATGACTACCCCAAACACGTGTCGGCTGTTTGACCAGCTTCCGGCAGCCTTCCGGGCCTCTCCGGCGGTCAGACCACACTTGGACCAAACCCTGTCCCGGTGAGAAGGAAAAATGTGGACAGCACGGTCCACCTCAGTTGCTGGTTAGGACACGTAGCGTGGACTCAGAAGTACATGCCAAGACGTATTAAATCCGACTGGGAAGAGAAGCCACTAGTCGATGCGATGCGTCAGTCCCACATCATCTAGTGCGTGTCGGAATTCCGACGGTCTCAGGTGTGAAGGAATGTTGGGCAAGGGGAACTCGCCATGTCCGTTGACCCACCTTGATATAGGGCATGCACGTTTCTTTGTCGGATGGACTGCAGAAGAATACATTCATTCGGCCGACTTCAGGCTATATTGGCAGAGGTGATCAGAATGCACGACCGTGGCCACTCGGCAACAATAGAACTTGGCCCTGAGGTAAGGGGTTAAACTGTGCCTCTCGTTGGCGTAATGTGCTCCCATCTCATCATGAGGCGAAACGTCCTCTTCTGAGTCGCCCCTTCGTTGTTCCTCCGAAATTTCCAGGTCTACGCAGTTGCGAGCGGAAGCTACTTTGCGCCTAGTCCAGCGAGTGCGATGAATCATGGTACCTGGATGCTTACTAAGCAGCCTTGTTACAGCACTACACCCTTCATATTCCCTAATATGGCTATTGCAAAATCTCGTGGTCCTTCTGATCTTCCAATTATTGAACCAGTACTTGTTGTCACGGTGGCCTTTTTGGTGTAACTTTCTTAAAGGCAGTATGCATCTAATTTCAATAGCAATCGCGTGGCATCAAAGATATTAAAATATCTCGGTCCGATTCCCCAGTCAACCAACCCCAACTTGCGCGATCTCAAAACTTTGTCAGACTTGATGACACACCGGCCGAACGGCCAAAATGCAAGTTTCAACTTTCAAAATTTCACTCACATATCAGCTCAGATCATACATTGAAACAAAAGCACTGTTCCATAGATCTAAATCTAGATCCACACATATTCTCAGTCATTAGTTCATCCTCGCTTTCAACTCTTCCACAACAGGTTCCACGGGGGCGACAACATGAGGATGCAGTGTCTGAGGTTTACCAGCATTCACAATGCGAGCGTCTTTCTTCTGCCGGCTCTGTAGATATGCAGACCCTCCGACGTTGAAAAAGACAACCCCGGATCCCACGATCCAACAGCCATACCATCCTACCTGAGACCACCCCTCCATCGAGTTCGCAAAGGTCAGCAAGTGGAACGGCGCGGCCGCGTAGTTGAGTAACAAGATGGAAATGATAGTCCCGAGCAAGTCATACAACTGCTTTGCCCAGCTGGGAGATTCTCCTGGCGCAGGCATCACAAGAGGACGGAAGCCAGCCCGGGCCTTGCGACCGAGATAAGTGATAAAGCCACCGAGGATGAATGTGAAGTAGTATCCAACTGCGATACCATGCTGCACATGCTCGTCAACATGAAGCCGACCAGAAAGTAAATCTAAACCCTACCCAGAAGGCACTCGTGGCAAAGGTTATCAGAGTACTGCGGAAGCCTGGCTTCTTGCCCTTGGGAGTGACACGTTTGTAAATGCATTCGCGAAGCCAAATGTTCGTGTTAATGTTCCAGGAGTCTAGAAGGACCTTAAAGTTGGACGGCCACTCAATTTCCCGAATGTTGACGTTCGCTGCACCCTCCCAAAGTGACTCGCCTGAGGGTCCAAATCCGGTGAAACCAAGTCCAGTCAGGATACTTGCACCCTACAGACTAACTCAGTGGGTGTCATGCATTATCCAATGATCGCTTACCTCGGTCATGGTCCAAATGGCGTAGTATTTGGAGCGCTCGGAAAACCCACAGAACTGAAGAATGATTATGCTAGTAGGTTTGTTAGCTCAGCCGGATAATCAATCTGGGTGAATCCTACCGATAGAGGAGACTCTGTTCCGCGAACCACGGGGTAAGCATAGTCGAGAAGTTGTAAGATGGATTCATGACCACAAAAACGCCCAGAAAGACAAGCCCAATCAACAATTTACGGTAAGCGACGCGTTTTCTACCGTCGGGGACAGTTCTTCGCACTGGCTTCTTGGATTCCACTGATCTGAACAATGTCTCGTCGACTAGCGATGTATAGGACGCATAATCAAGATACGGTCCAACGAGAACACCAGGGAAATAGAATCTGGTCGTATAAGGGTTAGCAACGTTAGCGCAATGTAGCTATTGACTCACGAAAATCCAAGGAACTCCAACAATGAAGGGAATTTAATGACGCGTTTCTGAAGTTGCCACTTGTCCAGGTCCTATAATAACAGTGAACCACAAGAACGAGATGCCATGGAGAGTACCAACCTCTTGTGGCCGGCTGCCGTCGTACACGTTCCAGGCAAAAGTCGTTAATTTCATGGTGAGGACCATCTGAGCGCCGGTGATCTCAACTGTTTCGTAAGGTATCTCGTAGAATACGCGGATGACATGACTAGAACACGCAAAGGTCAATATGAAGAGTAAAAAGTTAATCTTCAAGATAATACACACTTGATAGTGAGATGTCCCATAACAAAGCTAAAAAAAAAAATTAACATAGTACAAACGGAAAAGTAATGGCTGAACTTGCATGAAGACAATCCAAGGCATGTTGGGACCGCGGACATTGGCAGCAATCAAGTATGTCCCAAGAATACTGCCGAGGAGCTGAAGAAAGCCCGAATATAGCTGGAGAACGGGTATGATGAAAAAGGCTGAGACAAGTATATTGAAGGCATGCTTGAGACTTGGTTGGGACGATGGTATTCTTATGAACACGCTCCCGAGGGGGTACGCGATTAGGAGACATGAAATGAGCTGTATACAAAAAAGGTGACATAGTGGGATGCCTTATTGGAAAAGCAATACCTTGATCTGATCAACGGATGCCCCTAGCGCACTGGCTACGGGAAGAAACAGAGCATCCATCGTCGAAGGAGAGCTTGCAGGACAGAGGAGCAGCACTACCAGGTGGTGGACCGCACGTCAGTCAAAACGGTAATTTGATCGAGCTAAAAATATGAACTCAACGCGACAGAATTTCCCACAATTCCAAAATGGACAACAATACAATTATTAATTTCAATTTGTTTTAATTCTACTTTGCAAAGTCCAAGTCTGTGTGTTCGAACCCTATCCTCTTCGCCTCCTGCAATAACTCATGCAGACGTAGCCGTGCACTCTCCGTCCCAAGGCAAAACGGTCTCTGGGTCGAAGACCGAGGCGATGTTGGCGATGTTGGGGAAGTAGGGGAAGTAGGTCCGGATTCACTGTGCCCTTCTTCGCTCCACTGTTCCGTCTCCCGGAATGGTGATATCGGAGATTGTCCCTCATAGTGTCCCGATGGCGACAAATATGATAATCTTGTCGACAATGCGCCACAATCCACTGTGAGAGGTGTAACAAACTGCAGCTCCAGGCTGCTAGTGCTTGCATCCGCTGATCCTCTAGATCCTCCTACACCCAACCTGTCCATTGCGAATGCCATGTCCGTGGACAGACTTTCGACCGAATGGATGCTTTCAGGATAGCAGCTCGTCCGCGAGGCCACAATATTTGAACTGTCCGTAAATGGATCGGAGAAGTGCCTGTTGCTGCTTTTGGAGGACTCGCCTGTATGCGAACTACAATCAATTACATCCCGTGGTATGCACGTTGATAAGATTACTCGTTGTCGACTAGATGCGACTGAGCCCCCCTCAGGGGAGTTTTCTATTGTTGGGTCTTTACGCTCCCGTAAAGTTTCGGAGTCACTTGGTAGTATGTCTGACAGGGCTTTGGATCGTCTGCGTGCATGACACTTGAAGGCAGCCACACCGAGCAGGACGACGACCAGTGCTCCGAGTATCGTCCCAAGAATTAATGATACTAGGCTGCTGTCGCATCTCGTTAGAATTCGCTCGTAAGTCATGCAGCGGAACAATGCTCACTTGATAGAAGCTGATGAAGGATCAGGATGGCCAGTCGCAGCTGGGAGACTCGGAGGTGCGGAGCTGACGTTTTCCCCTGGCATCGTTGCAGGAGTGGAACCCAACGTATTGGTCTGCGTAGCGCTAGTCGAGGCAACACTCGAAGAATCGTATTGCAGAGTCGCAGATGACATGGTCATTGGGGGTGACGGGTCTTCACCGGATGATGCAAAACAACTCCCCCGGTGTTCACACCCCCAGGTACCGGTCGGTGCTTCACTGAAGGAGGGAAAGTTGTGTTGAGAGGACCAACTCGAGGCCGGAGGGCCTGCAGCATGGACACGGTCTCCTCGTTTCAAAGAAGTTGCCCACACGGAGCTTGGTTCCAAGGCAACGGGTACGGGTACAGAAGATGGTTCTGAAGCGAGTGCTGATGACGATGCCGTGGATCCAAGATTTATATATAAACCCTGAGGGACCAAAGCCGAGCTGGTGCCCGCAGGGTCACATGTATGAGAGGCCACCGAACATGGGGACATTTTTAGAAATGCAATGGAGAGTGTCCTTGTGCCAGTGGTTGTGCAGATGAATTGAGGCCAGAGATTAACCTAGATGCGCGAACTATGACAGCGACAGCGGTCCTCTGGGATGAGTATGGCAGTCGTAGAATAAGGCTAAATGGCGACGAGGAAAGAGCGTGAAGGAAGGAAGGACGGTGCTATTTGACGATCCGAATCCGAGTCAGAGACAGAGTGCTGGGTCACAGTAAATAAGATGTTTTTGGAGGCAGTAGAGACTCACAGAGTATACAGTGGTCAAAACCGGTCGAATTACCAACACCAGGGAAGCACAGGATTCTAAACTTGCACGGGCTTCAGGAATCAAGGCTCTCGAACTAGCCTGGAGTGGACTAGGGATGTAAATTGCTCGAAGTCCCGGACAGCCGAGAAGCTGAGGTGTCCACAAATTCAGCCAGGACTCGAGTGAAGGCCTTTATTAAGAATCTCGGAATTATGAAAATCATTCGAGGCGTGTTACCATGCCATGGGTTCTCCGAGGAGCTAGGGCTCAGCAGCATGTAGCGCCAGGACCTTACCAGGCTCTCGGCTTCGCTCTATTCACTGAGCATCTCCGCGAGGGAACAACAACCAAGCATTCCACATGGACTGGCACACTGACCTGCAATATTTGTAGTATGCGCGCAAGAATACCCACGTCTTATGGCCTGGGTCGCGAAAATGGTTCAAGCATGGTAATATTAATAGTTTCATAGTCTGTCCAGTCTTTGGAGGATGAATTCACCTTCGAGTTTGCTACCTCAGGAATGCGGGACTTTTAGCACGAGGACTTCCAGAAGTCGACGAATGCTACAAGACCGAAAGGGCTCAACAGCTACTCGTTGGCTCGGCCAACAGCTCCGAGATCTATGGGGAAAACACAAATATATCATGTCAAAGACTAAAAGCGATCGTCAAATAGGATGCGTGACAAATGATTGAGGAGGTGGCCCGTTAAAGAGTCCGAAGAAAGTGCGTGGGTCTCGGAGAGTTACGGGTGTTTTCCAGAGAATTACAGCCGACAACCATTGTCTGTACAGTGTACACCGTAATAACCGAAGTGCTAGACGATGACATGAAGTTTATAGAGCGACATATTGAAAAGCATTTCTTGCTACTCCAAAACGGGAAGTTCGAACAGTTGGACACCTTTCGAAAACATTAATTAATGAAAGCTGTGGTCGCATGACCGAAATTTCAACGATGAGCTGCTTGAGACATCTCTTCCACGATATAACTTTTCGTATCCGCATTTGCGCTGGTGTCCCAGAAAAGACGGAGGTTGGGAGATAAGATACTCCAGGGCCAGGCCGCACGTGAATCTGGATGTGCACCAATATCAGAAGACACAAAGTCAAAGTGTGGACGGTGCGCTGCAAGATGCGCCAACAAATGGCAAACCAAAATAAACGATAGCAGCGAGATGAACAGCATGGTCCTGGCTCTGAACGGGAATTGCCCCTGGAACGAGGGGAGCCGGGTGATACGCTCACGTAATGAGGGCTTGGGAGGGGGAGTCAAGAAAGCAATGTAAAACTCGGGTGTGCCGAGTGAAGGTGAGGACGGGGTCACAATGATGGCGGGCAAAGGCGATTTCTCCGTGGCCTGAGTAAGCGAAAGATCTGGTGTGCCACATCAGCCATGTATTCCCACCCGGTAAGCATCAGATTTTACCAAGCGGTGCAGGAATCAGGTTGTAGTCCAGGCGCTGTGGAAGCCTGTGAAGTCGACGAGCTAATTTTAAAAAGTCATTAACCGAGCTTCATACACATGGGATCCCCAGGACCTACCACCAGAGGACATGGTAGATCTAGGAAAGCGTTCGAAGAGGGCGGTTATTTCAGAACAACAGACTTCTCAGGATTGGGAACAGGACGATGAACGAGAATAGGACGTGACCGGCCGGCGATAAAGTTCAACGAGTGGAATTTCAAAGGAATGTGAGGGCTTGAAGGTTTCTTGAGACTGGCAGTAAACAGGGAGGAGTGAGAAAGTATCTGCCTTGGAAACTGAAGAAATGTGAAACCAGACACGGCAATCTCCGGAAACATATCCAGAATTGGTAACTCTCCGTTCTTCTTCTACAAAATGTCGCTCCTCCGGTCACCATCACTCAAAGTCACAAATCAGTCCTTGCGTGAAACATCTCTTCCAGGAGAGAACTATGTCATATCGCTCTCGCCCATAGCCAACCTCTATGCCGCCTCGGCATCGTCCCCATCTAACCAGATTCACCTCTTCGACAGAGCGTCTCTCCGGAGCACAGGTATACTCAAAGGTCATGATCACGCAACTACCCAGTTGCGCACAATTCACCGCCTTGGAGCTTCTAATCGTGAAATGCTTTTTTCATCTGGAAAGGATGGGTGTGTGATAGCATGGGATGAACGGAGTGGATCAGCTGGCATCAAAAGTCGGTCTTTCCTCGTCCGTAGCTCCGGCAATCAGTACCTTAACCACTCAAAGACTTCGTCTGATACCAGTGGAAGCTTCCGGGAAACTACGCCCCCTTCTTTGCTGCGATGCGTCTGACGACGGGTTACTCGTCGCCGCCGGGACTGATCTACAGAAAGAGGACGCATTTATCGTCTATTGGTCAGACCTTCTTTTACATCAAGATATCTCACAAGAACCTGACGCGTTTCATTACAAGGGATCCGCGGAATCCAGCGGCGCAATTGCGGATCCATGGCTCAACCCACTCTGACGATGTCACCGCCGTGCATTTTTTGAAACATTCGAATTCCAACAAGGTGCTACTATCGACCTCATCCGATGGGCTCATTAGCACCTCGAATTCTCTCGAGGCAGACGAGGACGAAACAGTAATGCACGTTGGAAATTGGGGCTGCAGTATCTCTCAAGGTGGGTGGATCACTGGCAACGACGCAACCGGGACACGCATATGGGCGGCCAGCGATATGGAGACGTTCAGTTGCTGGTCGAACGACGTAAGTCGCGTATTGGACGAACTTGCAAATTTTTTCAACGGGATACCTAGCTTGACCAACTTTCGGCTGTGGATATACGCAGCTCCTCCCTGCATGACCAAGGACATACCTGGGTCACTGATTATTTGATTAAAGGACATTCTACGCAGAAAGTCGAAAGTGGTTTGGTTGTGTTCGTCGGTTCTAATGAGTTCAGTGTTCATTCTCTTTTGGTTGGTATAGCCTAACTTGTCTCGCCTCATCAAAAGGGGGGACATTGCTTTGGTCACTAGCAACAATTTGTCTGATTCAATGGCTCCGTGGACGATACATTCTGTGTGGACTAGCGGTCATTCCGGGGTTGTACGATCCCTCTGTTGGGATGAAGAGGTATCGTGTCTGACTTACCATCCTTTCATCTACTGATTAGTTTCAGAATGACGTCCTCGTTACAGGTGGTGAAGACGCAAAAATAACTGCTTGGCGGATCCAGACTCCAGGGCTTGCCGATTCTCTAATGTCTGATCAATCGCATAACGCAATGGGAGGGTTGAAAAGAGACTGGGATGATACAATGGATGGGAATCCGACTGGCTCAGTAAGTAGCTGGCGCAGTACGAGACCAGAGTTTTCAGACTGTCGTTTGCAGATTGGCAAACGAATGAGGACCTAGCAAGCATCCTCTCACTTGAAAACGGATTATACTTCCATTCTCCCAATAAATGTTGCACACAGGTGGTAATTTAACAGCTTCGTTACTTCGCCAGCTTGTTTCCATGTCGACGCGCTCGAGGATATGCCATGTGCATACATAGAATAAGAGATGTACAGGTGCAACGGGTGATAAGGCGTGATAACGTTTCATAGTAACACCCATATTGTATATCCTCGATTGACGTGCTCCCGTCCGACTACATGCCGGTTTTGTGCCCTTATACCTTGAAGCCACGAGACTTTCGGCGACCACGAGCACGCTCGAACTAAACGATCGGTGTAATGGGGGCTGTACTCGCATCTACACTTGAAAGGACTCACCTTGCGACCTTTGGAAATGGTGTAGGGTTTCTTGTGCTTGTGGGGCCCCATACCAAAGTGCTTGACGGCCTCACGGGTATTCCTCTTGCCCCGTAACAGCACGGTGTTAGAGCCAGTAGGAGAGCGCAAAGCAAGCTGATCCAAAGTGATAGTCTCTCCACCAGCCTTGATGATGCGTTCCTTTGCTGCCTGGGAGAAGCGAAGTGCAGCAACGCTCAGCTTGGGAACTTCGAGGAGACGAATGTCATCGGTGACGGTTCCAACAATTACAATAGTCTTGGAATCAAGATCAGGGGTAGAAGAGGTTTCTTTGACAACTCTTGACAGCGAGATAGGAGGGCGGTTGGTTTTGGACAGGAAAAGGCGGTGAAGGATAACCTATAGTACGATAACTGCATGAGCGCGACACCACCAACTTCAGCCAAAACCGTCAAACCTTGTTGAATTTTGAGTCGGTACGACGCGCAAGGAAACGGTACAGCTGAGAAATAGTCAGGATCTACTATTTGAGGTGGATAACGAGCATTTACCTTGACGAGCAAGAGGAGGTAAGGATCCTCGCTCTTGGGGGCTGTCCGCTGAGTCTTCCTGACGTGGTGAGCCTTGAGGTCGATACCCTACATACAAATGACACTGAGACGATGGGTGGGCGATGTGGGGTGGGCTCACCATCTTGAAGTCTTGTTGCCGAGGTGTGCTTTTGGCTACGTCGAACGATGAGTGACGGGGGCTTACAAAACTATACAGTACCACAAAATAAGGTTTGTGTTCGCGGAGTCTGAATTTGAATTTTAACAAGCGACACAAACACGCGCAAAGTTTTTCTTCTAACTTGAACTATCATGGTGTGTTTGGCTTGCCCTGGCTGTACGACCGTACACTCATTTTTTTTTTGCTCTAGTCGCAATACGGTGAAGCAACCGCTGCTCCAGTGGACCCCTACTCTGACGCTTACAACGCTCCGGCGCCAGCTGCTTCGGAATCCCGCGACCGCGATGCGCCTCGCGCGCGTTCCCGTTCCCGTAGCCCGGCTGCCCGTAGCAACAATGGTTATAGGAGCCCTCCTTACCGACGCAAGTCACCCCCTCCAAAGCGCCCCTCTCATGCCCCTATTGTATGTTCTATATATTTTTGTCTCCCCTTTTTTGACCTCAATAGGCAAAGCAGGCGCCTAACCCATCCGCGGTGTTGGGTGTCTTTGGCTTGAGTATCAGAACTCAAGAGCGTGACTTGGACGAAGAATTTAGTCGCTTCGGCAGAGTTGAAAAGGTTACTATTGTCTATGACCAAAGGGTAAGTCCCAATACCTTAGTCATGAGGCAACCCTTGACCCATGTTGTTAGTCCGATCGCTCTCGTGGCTTCGGTTTCATCAAAATGTCTAGTGTAGAAGAGGCAACACGTTGTATCCAAGAATTGAACGGCATTGTTCGTCAGGTTTATCTATGTCTTCCGCCGGTACTGATGCGTATACAGGAACTCAATGGACGCCGGATTCGAGTCGATTATTCAGTTACCGATCGTCCTCATGCGCCCACGCCAGGAGAATACATGGGCCATCGTCGTCACAGGGACACATACTCAAGTCGCGAATACCGTGATTCATACCGGGACTCTTACCGTGATCGTGACCGTGACCACCGTCGCCATGACCGCGACAAGGAGAGAGACCCCTATGGTCGTGATAACCGTGACTGGCGTGACCGTCGCAGTCCGCCTGCTCGCAGTGGACGTTACTCACCTGATTATAGGAGACGCAGGAGTTATTCAAGAAGCCCGCCCAGAGGTAGCAGCCCTCGCAAGGAATTCGATGGTCCTTCCAATGGCGCCTCCAATTCTTCCAACCACGCTGAAAATGGGGGTCGTTGGTGAAGTGATAACCGTTCCCGTCATGTTCTGTTTTTGTCGGTGTCTCGCGGAAGGTCGAGCAGTACAGAAGAAGGGTTCATGGCGGACAAGGCTCCAACATACTTCAAGTTTGTCAAACTTTCTCGTTACTTCATGTCTTGAAGACCACCTGGTTCGGTATATCAGAAAAAATCAAGTCTCAAGTTTTCTTTCGTGATCGACTTTTCTTCCTTGTATTGCTCTCATGCCTTTCGTATCGCTCTACTACTTTTGTTACACTATCAAGTATTGGTGAAGACGCGCATGGTCAAGTTTACGATGTGTCGGTAATACATGCATGAAGACCTAGTCAAGGTTTCAAATGCAAGGCCTACGGCATAGATTTCCTTCGTCATGAACAATGTCCACTTGTTTGAAATTTAAGAGAAACGAGATCAAGCAACTCAAGTGATGCGCAATGCCCTTTGGTGGTCGATTACGCGATAACTCGGTGTTGACAATAGGCCGTTACGTGTCGATGGACTTAGACTGGATACCTTATTCCATTTGATACATGCTGTATTCTAATCGTATCAGCGAATGTATGGAATTAAATGCAGTTTAAGCATGACAGGCTCCTCAGGGAAATTCAATGTTCAATGGTATTGATGTCGGTATCTAGCAACTACCCAATAAATTATATCATAACCCATAAATGTCCCAATTTCTATCAACTGCTGTTATAGGTGGAAAAGAAAGCTGTTCGTCATGTGCCGCTGAATACAAAAATGCATGCAAGAGGTAAGGTTCGCGTGAAACAGGTATGAAATAGACACTATATCTGTATAACGTGTAACGTGTCCGCAGCAGCTTGCATCGTCCCAATGTTCCAAAACAAGTCAAAGTAAAAAAAAAAACGCGATGATCGTGACACGAGGACGGTCAGCAGATATCGAAGAGCGGGAATGACGCGCCACGACCGCCACCAAATGACCATCCGGACCGGGGTGTCCTACGCCGCCACACGGGACACGACCGTGCCACCGTGCTCGAGGCCTCCCCCAGAGACGAACACATCCGGCGTGCTCTCAAACGGGACGACCTTGCCCAATAGCCTCTCCTCGATCGTCCCCGCCAACGCCGACATCGCCCGCTTCTTCCCCTTGTCTCTACGCGCGTGTGCAAAGTCGGCAGGCCCGACTGCAGGCTTCACCCCATCGCTCGTCGCCATCCGCAACACGGCACAGAGCGTGTCGTGCACGTCGCTCCCCTCCCAGTCGATGTCCGAAACGACGTTGACCCACGTGTAGTTCACCGGCCGGGGTTTCGCCCGCGTCTTCTTGTCCTTGCTGGAGCTGCTCGTCATAGCTTCGTGGTATCCACTGTCCTCGAACGGGTGCTGGTCTTTCGGGCCGCCAAGACGCAGGGCACGGACACCGGCTCGGAAGTTGTCGCCGGCGGTCGACACGACGCGGTCAGGGGTGTCACCGACGAGGGTGGTGAACTGAGCATCGATGTCTTGGCGCGATGGGTCGCGGACGGGTCGACTGAGGAGCTGCCTACCTGCGTCCCAGATCTCGCGTCCGCCAATGGTATCCAGGATCGCGTCAAGTCGAACACGGGATCGGCTCAAGTAGGACGTGAGCGCGACGATTGATGCTTGTTCCGAGTCGTACGGCGTGAGTGGTAGTGGTGTGAAAGAGTAGGGGGTCGTGAACACGTTATAATGCGACGACGATGAAGGGGAGGATGAAAGGTAGCCCGACGAGAGCATGTGCGAGTAAGGTGAAGATAACGGGGTGGATGTGGTTGACCTAGAGAACGGAGACGGCGAAATACTTGGAGAAGAAGAGGGTGAACGGGAAAAATGGAGAGAGGGTGACGACAAAGATGACATGGCCTCCCATGCTGGGTTTGAGGTGCCAAACATTGCAGAAAGGGGCATCGATGCGATTGGGATGAAGAGCACTTCATCCACCCCCCATCCCCTTAGTCGGTCTTCAATACGGCGTAGCATATGCCTTTGATTCTCGAGCTCCCTCTCTTCTTCCTCATCCTTCAGTTCGTCTGGTAGTTCAGAAGGCACGCCCGGCAACATAAAAGGTACAGGCACGTGAGCCCAGACCGACCACCCCTCGCGAACGAGCATTTGAGCAGCAAGCGCGCCAGCTCCATCGTGTGCCCGGAGGATGAGGACACGGGGCCGCGAGTCCCAAGACTTGGCCCGCGCGGCGGGGTCTTCCTGATCTCCGCTTACGTTAAAGTCGTTTGTGTCACTACGCGGCGGGAGGATAGGATGTAATTCGTTGTGAGAATTTCCGTAAGGCAGCTGCGATTTCCCCAGGGACTGCGTAATTTGATGAAAGCTGCGGACAGCGCGGTACGCAGGAACGCCGCAAAGCGGTAGAAGTGCTAGCTCGTCAACCGTCAAACATTCCTTGTCGACAGGGGGTGGCGAAGGGACATGCTGCCTGGAAGCATCGCCGCCGGCCTCATCCGCCATGGGCACGGAAGTAAAGGGGTATTTCAAATGCATAAACGGGTTGGGAACGCGATGAACACGATGACGATCGGCGAGAATGAATTCAGCCAGTGCACCACACTAGATGGACGGCGTGAGCTCGACTAGAGGAGGAGAAGCAGCAATGAGCTCACCTTGTGGACAGACATGAGTCCAGCAACCCAATCGCCACGCTTTGCCACCTCTGGGCCGACTTCCCACCCAACTTCCAAGACACGGCCAACAAAGGAGCGACCAGGGATGTAACCCACGGGTGGACTGCGTACCTTATCTTTCTCGTTCGTCTTTGGAGACTTTGTGCCATACGGAGCACCGGGAAGAGCAGAAGGACGTGGAGGATGGATACCGGTCAGCCGCGCATCCGTTCCGTCTAGACCGACGCCCCAGACCTGAACGAGGACAGAACCACCGCCGACGTAGACCGGTGGAGTGCGATAAGCGGTAAAGCCAAGGGGGGAATCGGATTCTATAAGCGAATTCTTTCCGTTGACCGTGTTAGACGGCTTGTCCTTTGAGAACCACGCCACGCCGAAGACACTTGCGCGGGATCTGTGGGACTTGCGATTCGCGGTAGAACCCGCGGCAATGCCGCGAACGACCTCGACACTTGCCATGGTTGTCTGGGCGAGACGTGCACGGGAGAGATCAATCTGATCGCCGAGGCCGAGACCGACGCCAATAGTATTACGCATAGCGGCGGCAGAGGGACGTGCTTTACCGATTTTCCAGACACGATCGGAAGCATCAAGTGCCAAGGAAGGGGCAGTTGCGGCGCGAGGGAGGAGGAGCCTCGTATACCCACGGGTGCCTGTGGAAGGCAATGTGTCGTGCGAGTCAGAAACAGATACATGGGCGGCGAGGGCGTCTAGTGCGTTGGGGGCGGGAAGGGTGTAGGGGGACTTTGAAGAGGAGGTGGCATGAGAGAGTATGCTAAGTGGGCGGGAGTTGGATGGACCGGGTGTTTGATCGCCGGATAATGAAGAGGGTGTGGGGGGAGAGGAGAAGCTGCGTTGTCTGGTGAGCTTGGAGGACCGAAGTGGCGAGGACACGTGTGGCCTGTGGTCTGGAGAACGAGAGACAGAGAGGGCACGTTTTTGTGGGAGTGGGGTGTCATGCAGATGAGATAGGGGTGGGTCGGCTGGGTCGGTGTCCTCCTCGACCTCGAGGAGGGTGGACATGCCGACGACGGACCTGGCGGTGCTGATCTTTGCCTTGGAGGCACGGGGTGGCGGACGAGAGGGGATGGAGGAGGTGGAGCGGGAGACGGGGATGCGGGGGGGCGGAGGGGCGCTGCGACGCTTTGAGTGCTTCGACTTTGGCTCGGTGCGGGGGGCGACAAGCCAGCGGACGTCCCGTGCCCAGTCCTCGTCTGTGTACGTAAGACTGCGGTTGGACATGGCGTCGGGGAGAGAGGCAGAGGAGCGGACGAGATCTGAGAGGGACAGCGCAGAGGACGTGGCTGATATCCCACCGAGCTCGTCCGAGAGTCGGCGGTTGAGCTGACCGAACCGGTTAATACGACTCGATAAGAAGCAAGTCCGAGTGGGAATTGCGACAGACCTCTGGTTCTTCGGACGTTGCCCGGTCTCCATGGCTGTTGTCGCTGGCGGGCGGCGTGTATCGTTGTGACGGCCTCCCAAGGACCTTTTGGAAGAAGGTTGGCTTGACCATGGCCGGGGAGGACAACGAGTTCAAGGCTGGAAATCGCACGCGGTTTTGCGGTGCCAAATCAAGTCTGATACACAATCGTGATGTCATCTCTACGACACCCGTCTTCGCTTGCCTTTTTCGACTACTCCAAACGACACTTTGCGTTTCGACGCCACCTTCTCCTCCTCCCCCCCGTCCCACTCCACATCCAGCTCCACCCCCCGTCCCTCCCGCTCCCCTGCCGCCATCTTCACCGTCTTCTCACTCCTCAGCTCCTTCCTGCTCCTCACCCCACTCAGCACAGCAGCATCCTCTGCCGTCGTCTCTCCAGACACTTCCCCAGGCATGCTGTACCGCATTAGCTTGCCCGTACTCCAATCCTGCAGCACAATTCGCGCTGCTCCCGCGTGATCGAGCACACCTCTCTGTCGTGCCATAAACATGCAACATCCATTCGGGCTCAATCACCGTACTTACCTTCTTGATCAGTCCGCTCACACGTGCCAGTGCCGCAAGAAACCCCGTCACGTCTCCCTGCATGAACGCGGGTAGCCCGTACGCGAGCATCAGATCCTGTGTCTCGGCGTGTTCAACGATGTGGGTCACTTGACATTCAGTTAGCGACCCCTTCTTGATCCCATTACTAATTCTTACCTGCGGATAACGGATCCTTTAGTCGCTCAATTCGGCCCCTACACCGCACCAGCACATCTCGTGCTCGCTCTGCTTCTCTTTCTTCCTCCGTCGTCGGGACTGCTCGCACAAACTGTAGCCCAGGCGTGTCAATAAACCTCACCCTCCGGCCCTCCTTGCCGGGCACTGGAACTTCCACTTCCTTGGCCCTCGTCGTAGTGTACGGTCCTTTGATAGAACCATTGTATATCGAAAATACATCCGAGCCCACGATCGAATTGATAACAGACGACTTGCCTGTCTATCCGCCGCATTAAATCAAATTTCCATCCATGGTATACTTGATACTCACGTTTGTCACTCCGGTCACTGCAACGATCAACTCCCCGTCGTTTTTCGTCTCTGCATGCTTTTCCAAATGTGCCCAGAGTCCAGCAAGCCCCAGCGCATCATCTTGGGGCTTTGCCGTCCCCTTTTGGTTGGGCGGTGTCCCGCGTGGTAGGAATGCACTCGACACTCTAAACGGCAGCACCGGAAATGATGTCCGTAGGTATACTAACCACTGTGCAAGTGATTCGCGTGGTACAGTGTCTGAAATGTGTCAGGCTTGAGAATCTCGTCCATGTGCTATGCGCACCTGCTTTGTTCATTAGCACTGTCAATTTCCCCTGTGCTACCTCTGCCAACGCATCGCTGATGCCCGCGACAGGATCTCGGGCGTCCACCACGTGTAGCACTATATCCGCCTTCTCTACGACTTGTCGCAGGGTTGAAGGTCCGGGGGAAACGGGTATAGACGGCGTCTGCTCCTGCTTGGCATTGCCGTCCGGTGCATTTCGGGGTATAGGCGCAGACCTCAGCGACATGATCCCGTCAAAACCTTGGCCGTCATTTGCGTCTACATCAACATCTTCTGGGATTGGGATCCCTTCAGGACTGTCACCGTTATCGCCTGCTGCAGCTGCGGCTGCGCGTTTCTTGTCCTCCCTTTTACGCTGCTTCTCCGCAGCCGCCTATAATGAAACGATAACGATTCAGATCCCACACGAAACACGTGCCAAATCAGACGGGGAACACACCTGACGCCGCTGTTCCACGACCTCTGCAAGGATCTGGTCTTTGTATGGAAAGTTATTTGGGATGCCTGGATCCTTTTTCGATTTCTTTTGCACGGCTGCGGATGATGGTCAGCGAATACGAAGACGGGTGCAAGGACTAACGCACGCTTTCCGGCCGCTTTGTCCTGTCTTGCCTGCTTTTTGGTTTTTTTGCGGTGTTCAGAGACCTTGTGTTTTATTTTCTCCCGCTGGCGGGTGGTGCCACGCCTGGAGGTCTCTGCAAGGACGTGATGAGAGTGTAGTGGTAGTGATGAGCCATGAACATACTTTTTCGAATGAGAGGCATAATGGAAAAGACTATATATTACATAATCTATACGATCTCTCCTTCATCCCGACATGGCTGGTTTTGATCCCAAACGCCATGTCGCCGTCAATCCAGAACGCGTCTCGCACGTCTCCTCGACAGACTATCCAGGTCACGACCCAGCAAAAGACAATGCTTGGGATCTCGCAACGTTCCAACAAGTTTGTTCTTCTCGCATGTATGACTGCATCCTGATCAACCCGCCTGCAGAAACTCGCCGTCCGCGTCGAACGGCTCTCGAATCGTTCCATCGAGTTCGATCTTGTTGGCGTAGATGCCTCCATCGCCAACGCCTTTCGCCGCATCCTCATTGCCGAGGTATGTGCCCGTCGTGTTACTTGCACCCGCTGAACGACGCCCAGGTACCCACCGTGTGCATCGAGCGCGTGTACATTTGGTGCAACACCTCGGTGATTGCCGACGAAGTCCTTGCACACCGTCTAGGACTCGTCCCGCTCAACGTCGATCCTGCCTTCCTCGAATTCAAAGACGGTAAGCATCACCACACACGCCGTTGCGCCCGTCCTCATGCATCGCAGCACAAAACGACCAGCCGACTGACCGGAACACGCTCGTGTTCCGACTCAAAGTCACATGCGAACGCAGAAAAAACGTACCCAAGGACACGACCGACCCCAAGACGCTTTACATCAACTCGGAGATCCTCTCCTCGCAGCTCAGCTGGGTCCCTCAGGGCGAGCAGGAGTCTGTCATGGCAGCCAACTCACCCTGTCCGACAAACCCAAACATCGTCCTTGCAAAGCTGCGTCCAGGTCAAGAGATCGACATGGAAGTGCATGCCGTCAAAGGCGTCGGTAAGGATCATGCTAAATTTTGTCCTGTTGGTGAGCGATCATGAGGCTGTTGGCATTCCTTGATCATCTGATTCTTTTTTTCCCTCGCCCGCAGCGACCGCATCGTATCGTTTACTCCCCGATATCATTCTTAATCCATCTAAGCCAGTTCCACCCGAACTCGCCGAAAAATTCCAAAAATGCTTTTCTCCGGGTGTCATCCGCGTGCAGTCGGGGACGAAAAAAGTGAGCGTAAACAAGGGGGCCGCACGCCTCGAGTCCATGAGCCGCGAGGTATACAGGCATCCAGAATTCGAGGGCTGTGTTCAGCTAGCGCGGGTGCGAGATCACTTTCTTTGTAGGTGGCTTTCCATTGTTAGCCCTTTGTGTCTGATCCGAACTTCTATCTAGTTTGTATCGAATCAGAGGGTTTCTACCCTCCGGAACGTCTACTGCCCGAGGCGATATCGGTGATGCGGACAAAAATCGCTACGCTGCGTCGTGCAGCCGAGGCACTACTGAACGATACCGGTACAAACGGGGATGCCGAGATGGCAGAGGCATAGGCGACTTGACACCTGTATTGTAGCATCTTGCGTCGTACAATGCAACTCACGATGTACACTCTACGCAGAACAAGCAACATAACTACACCTAATATAATCAACGGCGGCAAGGACACTATCGCCCTCACTGAGCATCGGACCCACCCCGATGAGCGGCGGCTGGAACTTCAAAACGGATCGGCGGCGTCGTGTCTACCGCTGTATAATAAAAGCTCGTGATGCGGCGATTGTCGTCACCCGACACGCTCGCATCACCTTCGATCCTAGCATCCTGTCAGCTTTGCGCCACAACCACCCTCTAAACACTTACTTGGCACTAAAATGCACATGCACACGCCGCTGCATCATCGCTGCACGAATCCGAATCGGCAGCGAGCGCGTGACGGCGAACACGCCAGCGACCACCGTGGGCTATCCATCTCACACCCATCAGCGTCCGTCTCACTGGTACTAGAACGCGCACTCACCTCCTCGCCCTCCTTGGTCGACAGGAGCGCCGGGTCCCACGTGGTGCTTGCATGCACCGTTCCATGCTGCCTGTTCACGAGATCCTCTTTCAATGCCTCGAGCGACTGCACGACGTGGTTGTGCCGGACCTCGCACGTAGGCGAGAACGTCTGTGCAAAGGCATCTTGAAAGGCGGATATGGTGTCATCGTCGACAGCGGCGGCTGCGGCGCCGCGGGTGTGCTGAGGATTGGTTGCCGCAAAGAGGGGCGTGAGGCGGGATTGAATCCAGCTGGTCGCGTTGGTGGATGCGACGCCATCAGATGAAGAAGATGGGTTTGACATGATGGTACGAGGCAGAAAAGGGGTCTTGATCAAGAGATGGGACCGAAACGAGTCCAATTTATGAATGCTGTGAAAGAGGAGCGTTACAAGACCGATATGGAATAGGACAAAGATAGCTGTCCGATAAAATTGTTCACGTCGAGGCATGACCGTCACACTGGGGGATGTACTGCGTATTACATGCTGCGCATCGTGAAAAGATATACACCGAAAGCGCAGACTCGAAAGCGCAGCCAGAGTGGGAAATGTAGGTGCTTCTTTGGTTTTGTCCACTGACTCAGATGACATCACACAAAAGCCCCTCAACTCAGACTGGGATGGAAAACTGAAATTCCAGATGGCAAGCTCAGTCCAGAGTTGATCCAACAAACTCCTGGATTGAAGGGAGTCCTGTATTGGTATATGCATGGGACAAGAAATCTTTCCGCAGGACTCGTATGTTGCGCATGTACATGCAGTATTCTAAGTGATCGTATCTAATAACTATGTACACACCAAGATAAGCTGCAAATGCTAAAGCAGAAAGTTCCAGGAACTCACCTACTAGTGATATAGTTGCTAGACTGGTGTTTGATCAAGATGATCTTCCAAATCCCATCCAAATTACTTGCTGATCGTGATGCAAGTACCTAAACTTTATCACAAAAGCCGCTAAACCAAAGCCAGATTCCAACATGTCGGCGACGGCGCCAATTGTCCGATAAAACTATTCAGGTCGAGGCAGTGTCCGTCGTGAACACGCTCGCTGTTCAAGATCATGTCCGATCATAGTGAAAAGATATGCATGAAAGCGTAGATTCGACAGCGCAACCAAAAACCATGTACATAGAACTGTGCAGAGTAGCAGGAGGTTCCACCTCTATATTAATTCAACCTCGTTATAGAATAGCGCACCCATTCCCATAAACCTACACTCTCAACTCACCGCGACCTAGGTCTCGTTCATCTCTTTCTCTTGACGACAGCAGGATAACCAAGCAAACCACATCATCGTGCGCAGCTGCAACACGTCTTCCTTCCACGCCATAGATTGATTCTGTTCTCTAAATTCCTTCGTGAGTTGTTCACAACGAGAGATGTTCTCGGGGCTAACAAAGTCCACCGCGACTTTGACACAATCCGCAAGGTTGCAAACCTAGAGTATGGCAACACAATTCAGTCCGACGTCAACACGCACCACTTGTTCAGTCTCACCTGATGTGCACACCCCGCAGGTATAAATACAGCTTCCCCCGGTTTCTGATATATTCTATGGCTCTTGATCCCGTAAATGTCAAAGAGTTCCTTTCTCAGCGCACTGTCAAGGTAAATCTGCTGCGAGTGTATGGGATCATGTTGGTACGACCCTTTGAACTTCCTCCGTAAGAAAGTACGCAGTTTATCCGCATCACATGGTCGGAAGAGATCCCAAGCAGCACACCCAGGTTTCCCATCTGGCGTGGGACTCGCATAAGTCATGATATTAACTGCGTCCGCCATATCCATATGCAGTCTGGTCGACCCCTTGCTGCCTGCAGATTCATAGGATGCCATTGCATTGTACATTTTCGGGCCTAATTTATTCGTCAGTCGTGCACTCGATCTCTTTCTGATGACGACGCACCAAGGTCTGGTGCAACAGTGTTGCTCGGAAAATGTGAAGCAATATTCAGGGCACCGTCTCGACGGACATAGCTGGGGACTGGTACAGCCTTGCTGAAGTCCTCGAAGAGCTCGGGGAATGCAGTCTTGAAATCTGTCGATGGGGGCCAGTCCTGAAAACTATATTTAGCTTCATTGACTCATCATGCTCACGTTACTCACTTTCAACTTCCAACATTCGACTCGGCCTTCGTACTTTCCAAACCATGAGAAGAATTCGCCGACAGTGACGCGCTTGTTCACGTCGGTCTGGCATTCTAGTATAAGGCAGCTTTGTGAGTTGTACTTCTGAAGGAAATATTCAGGCGTCCACTGAATCTGGAATTTCTGGAGGAGTCCAGTGACCACAAGAGGTTCTCCCTTGAGCCAAAGAGGTCTGAACAGGTCCTCGGTGAGATCCGGGTCTGCGATGGTGCTAGTAGCATGAGAGGGAATCTCCGTCGACTCCGCTGAAATGGTGTGAGGAAGCTGCATGGAGATTCCATTCGGTGGGCCACATGCGACCTGTAAGATTTCTCCGTGTACGGGTGGCGTAAGAGCCTCGGAGTTTAATGGATCCACAGAAACTCCGTTCGAAGGTGCACCCACACCCGAGTTGGATAGGAACTGTCCGTTTTGAAGAGACGGGTCGATGACGCCAATAACGGGAACGTCGTCCGGATCTGGTTCTGCTAGCAGAGCCTCCATGTCCTTGATGGCTTGCGCCAACTCAGATTTACAGAAACGTGACATCGGAGAGAAGTCCTTGGCATGATGCTCGTTCCTGCGCGTGCAGGAGAGGAAGAATGGATTGCTGTGAGCATGCTTTTCTCGCCTAGCTTGCAAAGCAGCGATCTCTGCTTGCGTCGCACCAGGCTTGTCTTCAGTCAGCTCTTTGACCTGTTCGAAACATTCAGCACATGCTTCGCGGCCACACAAACGGCACATCCAGCTGCACGAGAATATCGAAGTCATACAGGTATCTATAAATATACATCGAGTTTAGAACGCCTCGTTTCAATGAGCCAAGGAGCGAATGAAACGTACCACAGGTGGCGCGAACTTCACTCTCCCTCGTCCGGCGTATAATTTCAGGGAAACCTAGATGATCAAGCTCCTGACGAAGTGTGGGCAACAGAGCCTTTGCGATAGTTCGCTACGTTGTCTTGTCAGCCAGCGAGACGTGCCGAAGGAACTATCCAGCTACCTTTGTGCGTCGGATATGCTGTTCGGTTAAAGGAACATTCCACTGAACAGGGAAGTTCATAGTCGGTGCATCCGGCCGCTGATTCTCCACAAAGCTAATACCCACGATATTCCGCTGGAGATCTTTAAGGAAGAAGCGGATACCTTGGAATCGACACGTATCGCCGGCCCAACGGCGCGTGCAGGAGACACAACGGGGGAATTGTTCAGATCTGTATCGATTCGACATGCAACGAGCGAACTGAAGTTCGGGGTGAAGAGCATCCTTGCTCTGCCCTCCATTATCTGCCGGAAAGATTACCCCACACGGGCTTCATTTAAATCAAATGGTGAAACATCATGGAAAAAACCGACCTTCGCCAGCCTTCTCCTTGCCCTTATCACCAGTCGCGGACGTGTAAGACATAGTTGGCATGAGTTGAGCTGCACGGACATGAACGCGAGTCCCAGTCTAGGCGAGTAAAGACAGACCATTTTGAGCAGCAATTTGCGCCGCTTCGCTTCTTTTCCTGGCATTATAACCACGTTTGGAGGACGCTTTAGCAGGTAAGAAGAAGGAATTTGTAAAGAGTCGAGTCGTCCGCACCATTTCCGTCTGTGGATTTCGCCTTTTTGGCTTTCTTTGATTTTTGTGAAGGTGGGTCCTCGACCTCTGAAGATAGACGCTTCTGGACCTGAGGTGGTGGTGGGGGTGGTGGGGGTGGCGGATGCTGGTACAGCACAGGAAACATCCCAGGTGGATGCATCAATGCACCTACTTCGTACATGGGTTGGCCTGGGATCGCCGCCGTGAAGCGTGCCGCTAGACGAACAGAGGCTCGTTCAGCATGCTGTAAAGCTTCGTTTGAAGACTTAGGAAGGGATGCAGAACAATAAGCAAACGACAATTACATGCATGATGTGGATGGATAGGCTGTGGTTGATGCTCCTGAGTAGCGTGGCTGTATTGATCTGCACAATACGAAAAAGTCAGTCGAGGTCGCGTATCTAGCGAAACGCGCTACTGACTGTTTTGAGGATAGTCATTTGATGTCGCTAGAGAAGACGCTTTTGAATTTAGGACAACTGATACGTGTCAAGTGAATGCGCGCTCACCCGCTCGCTCATCAGAGTACATTGGGGTTACGATCGGTGATCCATAGGGGACGTTGGCAACATCAGGTTGTGGCCACGGACCTGCTGGCATTATGAAATTCCCGTGCTCATCCACCCTTGGTCGCGGCTGCCGCTGTGACAGGTCGCCATTCAATTCGGCGTACATGTGAGGGGGCATTGGATACGATCGACCGGTGGGCGGCCCGGCGTCAGGCCTACGCTTCGGCGCATTTGGATCATCATTTACAGGCTCCCAGCTGGCAGCACGTAGGTGGAAGGAAGCACCAGAGTCTGGCTGCTGGGGGTAGGGGCCATGTGGGGGATGTGAAGGATGCTGGTACTGGGAAACGCCAGGCGAGGATGGGAGACTAGGAAGGTGCACTGGATGAGGGTAAGCAGAAGAGTCGGAGGAAGGATTGAGGAGTTGGCTGATGGAGGTGCGTTTGTCGTGCATGCCATTCATCGCTGCAGCTGACGATGGAGACCGCTCGCTCTGGGAGAATGGCAAGACGGAGACTTGGAGAAACGAGGAGCGGTAGGGAAATGAGCGGTTGAGACTCGCGGAGTATGCGCACACAGCGGAGTGGATGACTCCGACATCCCACCACTCACTCGGCAATCCGGCATCTTCCCGGCATCATTAGCCGCGAACCTCGGTTTAGCCGTCCTCGCTCTCTACATGGCCATGGTTCGTCGTGCTATCCTTCATCGGACCCTCCCATGCACCCAGCGTTCTCTGAAATTGGTCGCTAGTTCTGACTCTGACCGTGGGCATGTGATCAGTCTCAGACAGTTTCGTTATCGTCATGTCGTGGTAAATAGTACGTATGCACGCAGAAAAAATTCGACAAACATGTGCTGTCCATCATGTGTTCCAGCTATCCCACGTAAAAAAAAGACGACCAAACACTCCGTATCTCCTAAAGCCATCAGTGCAATACTCGTAAATATCGTGTGCGAACAATCCCGAAAATCATAACAACATAAACCCCAAAGTGAAAATGACGAATAAGGCTAGCGCAATGTGCTGTCGCCTAGAAAATATTTGCGGAAGATCCCGGCGACCTTCAGATTCAAGGGTATGAATAGCGGTTTGATCATCCAGACAAGCCTTCCGAAGGTCGCCCACCACCGTCAAGGGACCTCACCTGACTCGTTATGACCACCCGATGGGTTCAGCGGTGAGTCGCCCGGGAAAACTCGGGCGTCGTCCTCCGTGGTTTCACTGCGCCCCTTGGGTTCTATGACGACCATCGTGGGCATTACTTCGCACACGACACAGTTCACTTACCGGGCGTTGTGATGTCCGTCGCGGAATCCAGCCTTTCAGTCGGCAGCGAGCTTTTATCCGGATCTGTCACTTGTCATCAATGACATGAGACGCCGAGCAAATCGGGTTTTCTGCACCTCTCATACCCGATGGCTCTACTATCGGACCTAATGGGAATACGCATCAAACATCGCCCAAAATCGGGTATAAGTTACTCACTTGAAGTTGTTGCTCCTTGGTGTTTATCGGCTGATTCGGGTTCATTGATCGTCGAAGATGTAGAAAGGCTTTCACTCAGTTTCAGTAACGTATCCAGTTTCCCCGAAGGGGGTAACACGTTCGACGATACAATGAGTGGCATGTTAGTTTCGTAGCGCGAGTCTGTCTTCCCCACGGACGACGACCGACTCGGAGAATGATTCATCGGCGTTGCGCGACCTTCAGGAACATGTAATCGGCGTGCGACAGCCTGTGCCTGCGTGTTTTGCTCCGCTGAAATCGACTTGGCGGCTTCCGGACGCAGGTCGGCCCACATTTGAAGCGCCTTGATAGATCCCCACTCAATGATCTTGTTGTTGAGCCATTGCAGCGACACAGGCTTTGTCAAGAAGTCATTGCATCCTGCAGCGAGTGCAGCAACTCGGTCACTCTGGAGCGAGGACGCCGTTAGTGCGACGATGATAACCGAAGAGCGATAAGGCGACGTCGAAGCCGACGTTGATGTACGTGATTCAGAAGTGACGTCAGAAGGTGTGCGAGCACTACTGTCAGATTGCGGGGTCGAGGGGGCGCATGCAGCGGCTTCAAGTTGTCGGATTTCCTTTGTGGCCTGGATTCCATCCATGACAGGCATCTGAATGTCCATCTATAATCTCATCAGGGAACCGTAAGAGTTGAACCTGATCTGACCTCACCAAGATAAGATGAAAACCGCCACTACGCCATTTCTGTACAGCCTCTTCTCCATTCTTTGCAACGTCATACTTGATTTTCTTCTTACGCATAAACGTGGACAGAATCGTCTGATTGATCGGGTTATCTGAATCGACATCTTAGCATAGCCAGCGGGAAGGCTGACATCACGCACCGTCGACAATAAGGACACTGATTGGCGGGACGATGTTCGTGTCAGCTCCTCCCTTCCCCAGCTTCGTTTGCATAATAGGCGGTGTCGAAGGTTTCTGATCTTGTACCCGTCTTGGGGGTCGTCTCACAAAGCTATTTGAAGGTGGATCAGGAACGTTTGGCGACCCTGGTGGAGATAATGTCTTCCTCGTATCGACAGGGCTTCCCTTCCACGACGAAGCAGGAGGTGGAGAGACATCATCCGCCAACACAGATGGCTTTCGAACTTTCCCTTTTGTGTTGGGATTGCCTCCCGGGTTCTGAGAATCAGGGCTTGGTAACGAATCTTGACGGTGAGTGACAGGTGTGCTGGGCCCCTGTGTGTGGATTGCAGAAAAGGAAAGAGCCTGCTGTGTTGGATTCTTGTCGTCGCTGCTTGATGGTCGACGTGAAGATGGCCGGCGGACTCTATCTGGCGTAGGAATCAAGAACTGCCCCTTTGGAACTTCAATACAGCTGGGTATTCCAGGTGTCTTGGCCCCTTTAGCTCTGGGTTGGAACACAATACCAGCTGGTTGACCATCCGGGCTGGAGATAACGAGCCCAGAAGCAGGTGACATGCCAAGTTTCACAGAGCCGTCAGGGAAGTATTCTGCTGTTTCCGATATGGCCAATGGGGAGGGTGGGTGCAGAGCATGTGGTTCACCAATTACTTCCCTCGGTGACTTGACGGCACGATCGGAGCCCGTACGAGGAGAGTAAACAGGTCGTGTTGGGGGAGATTTCGAAACTATTTGCCCATGACTGAAGAAAGGCACGTTATGGATGCCCGGACTCGTCGGGCAACTCCCGATAGGAGCAAAAAGAGGATCGACAACAGGTTTCGTCACCGCAGTGTGGAGGGCAGTCAAGAAGCGGCGCGGCCCTGCTGGCTTCGGGATAATCATGATTTCCAAGGGTGGTTTAAACGTATCGACCGAATGTGAGAGGTCCGTTTGAACGGTGTCTTTGGCAGCTTTGTAGTTTGCTAAGCTGGTGAAATGTATGATAACATGTGCTGACGTTCCTTGCATGCTATTGGGAGGACCGTATCCCAATGCTCTAGCTATCTGCGGGGAAGACCTAGGTCGGTGATGAGCAGCCAGTGATGGTCGTTTATTCCGGGAGTGTGTGGCGGATGGTAAAGGTTGTTGTTCAGCGCGTTCCTTTTGTATCCTCTCGCGCAGGATCGACACGTCGTCATCAATAAAAATAAAAGTCCCCGGTGAAGCGAGCCGAGGAGTCCCGTTAGACGGCCCGCTGGCATTTTCATGTAGGTTATTGTCTGCAGGACTCCAGTGGCGAGGTTTGCCAGAGTGAGAATTTGCCGCTTGGTGGTTGTCAGCGGACGAAACCTTGTCAGAGGTTCCTTGGTGTCCGTCCGCATCAGACTCTGGGGAGACGTGGCTAACATCCATTCCCCATGTGGTGAGGTAACTTGTCAAGTGATGAGCGAACGCACTACTCTCCTTCGCATACAGGATGGCCCTCTTGCCCCGCAGTGTTTCCGAAAACTGGATCAATTCCTCTAGTGAGGGTTCCTTGGTTATCCGAGCGCCAGAGAGCAATGGCGAACTATACTCCGGCACAGGGGTGACCCTGGCACTAATGACGGCAGAGGATCCTGATTCCAAAGGAAACGCTATTTCGTATGCGCGGCCTGGAAGGGACTCCCGAACAGGCAGGTCACATGTTAGAGAAGCACCTGTACGTGAACACAGCCGCCGCAACAAAGGGGAACCGAAATTGGGCTTGGGTCGACCCGAAGAACCATCGATAATAGTAGGTGCGTGAAGGTCATCGCTCGTCTCCAACTGGGAAAAATAGTAATGATTGATCTGAAATGCGCAACGAACATTGCCCTCCACGATAGTCGACATGTAGGAACCCCTTCTATTTTGAAGGCGCCGGTTCTCATCCTCAATTGGGGACTCGAGAGAACTATCCAATGACTGTTTGAGGGACAGCTCGACGTCGATCGCGTCTCCTCGCTGGGCGGTAAGGAGAACTTGGCGAATGACCTTGAAATCATTAGAATAACAGTGCTTCAATCTCGTCACGAGCCTGCTCACGTGTGTCAAAGTATTGGAAACCCCGAATTCCTCGCCACGGACAGCGACGTGGCGCAAGCCGACATCCGCATGGAAAAGGACAAGGTCCACACCTCTCTGTGCGGCACACCCACTCAGCGCGTCACCCACGCCCTGCAGCATCTCACCAACATCAAAGTCGGAGTGTATGATCGAAGTACATGTTGCGGGCGATGCAACCGGTGCATCGTTTGTGGCCTGCGGAAGAGGTTGTCCGGCCCGCGCACATAATTCCGGCATGTTGGCAGACACAAAATTGAGATTCTTCATAGTGGTGAGCATCGCAGACACGGAGGATGTCGGAATCGATAATGAGCATGCAGCATATTGTTCTTTAGCAGGGTCAAGAACTTGCGCGGCGGATATCTGTAGCAGTGTCTGGATGACCATCTCTATGGAGTCTGCTAGTTCCAGTGAGACCTCATGGAAATGGGAGCTGTCAGGCGAGTTGGGCGTAGGTGGAGGACTTTTTGGGAGCGGAGGCATCGCCTGAGTTCTGCGAGGGTTCCGGAGATGCACGAGCTGGGAGGGTAAAGGCGCTGGAAATGTGCGTGATGGACGGGGAATATCAGGGCACCCGTCGTGCGCGTTTGCGATTCCGAGTTGCTGCTGAAAATGCCTACGGTGGTTGGGAGAGGTGTCATAATCATCAGAGAGGTCTGCCTGAGAGTGCTTATCGATTGAGGAAAATTCCCTTTCTGAAAGATCGGAGTCTGCCTCAGAAGAACTGAGAACAGTGGATCGTTCGACCGGATGGCCAGGAGGAGACTGAATAGGTGGAGAAGGCTCGGCGGGCCAAGTGACGGCAAACTTGCTGGGACAGACGAGGTCAGAGGCAAAAGCAGAGTCATCGTGAGGGAGAGGGTGACGAGCAGCGAAGACCTGTTTTGCCCCGGTCATGACCAGACAAGCGAACTAGTAGAGCGTGCGGTGACTAGAAACCAAGCCCCTGGCGACGGCGTGTATAGAGTATAAGAGAAAGAAGAGACCTCGCCAGGAGATGAGATGGGATAATGTTTTTTAGCGGGAACTTTGAGGAGGGTCAGCGTGCTTGACTGAACCCTCGATCGACGTTCACAGCTCGAAATGAAGGGTGCGGCCTCCAAATCAATGTGTCACCTTGTCACGGGCCTGCCGGCATGCACTCCTCATGGCAGGAAACAACCACTGCACTTTTCATAAAAACAAGGCGTAGAAAATGTATACAGTCACTCAATAGTTCGCTGTTAAACTATAGCTCAGTAGGTCAGTTCCACATCTCCCTCTGCGACCAAGTCCATATCGTGATAGCTAACTTTCTTGCCTGCCGCTGCACGTGGGTCCTCCTTGGCATCTGGAGGCGGTGGTGGTGGTGGCGCGCCTCCCGGTCCTTGACGGCGACCATTCTTTCTACCGTTTACTTCGTGGCCAGCAAGAGGAGCATCCATTGTCATGACAGGCTTAGCAGGCAGACCTGCAGCCGCGGGTACGGTAATCTCCATCGGCGGATCAAAGTTTGGTGCATAACCGCTTATGCGATCACTCAAACGACGTGCCGTGGTAGCCTCGTCTCTCCGCGGAGGCGGCGGGGGCGGGAAGGAACCAGGAGGATACTGATAACCGTAAGGGTCCCAATATGCGCCGCCCATGTAAGGTGGAGGGGGTACATAGGCCGCAGGGTGGCCACCATAAAACATATTAGGACGTCCATATTCAGGCAGGTATACACTCGGGCCCTGAATACCATACGCCTGCGGAGGTGCTTGACTGTTGCCTGTCATGGGAGGAGGGTGCGTGAAAGGCTGGATCCTGTGAGGGTCTAGTGCGAAATTGTTGAAATACGGGACCTGCCGGAGATCAAATGCACAGGTGCCCTCTAGATCATGAACTCTTCTTACCTCATCAAGCTGCTTGACAAGCTCAGGGTGTTTGTTGGCGATGTGCTTCTCAACAAAGGAGGTGGCCTTGAACAGCTTTTGGCACGTTTTGCATCTGAAACGTCCCTCATCTTCCTGTTTTATGAACGGCTCAACCGCCTTCGAAAGTTCCCTTCCCGGATATGAGCATGGAATCCAGAAACTAAAATGGTGAACACCTACTCATCGTAACTCTTGCCTCCGTAGTCACGGGGGTCCACACCGTCCCTATTGATGAGGAGGGCAATCTTTGTGTCAAACCACTCCAACCAGCGCTCATCTGCGGGGACTGTCCAATGAGTTGAAAATAGCCAAACATTACAAGTGCATACCGTTTCTTTTCCAATCCCTGATTTCGGCGGGCTTGATTGTTGCAGTTTCAGTCTCTTTTTCTTCCTCTTTTTCTCTTTTGTCCTTCTCAGCCTTCTCGGTTTCAGCTGCTTTAACCTCCTCGAGCAGTGACTTCGACAAAGGTTTCCTCACGTGCTTCAGGCACTTACGCTGTAATTCCTCTAGATGATCGGTAACAACAGCGCAGTAGTAGCAGGTGTGGTACGCTGCTCGCAGATAGGAAGTATATATGTCCAAAGAAATCACCGCCTTACAAAAAAAGTATGAGGAGTTTTCACGGTATATACAAACTCGCATGCTCACCTTCTTTACTTCCAACAGTTTCTCGTCGTCGCATTGCTCACGCAATTCCGCCATAATTTTTTCAATTCGCCGCTCAACCGCCTCAGATCCAGCCTCTCGCAGCATCGAATCATCCTCATTGTCTGCCTGCATACCGACATCCTCCGATCCCGCACCGCCATTTGTTTCCATGCTGTCGCCGCCCGCGGAAGAAACCGAGGATTTAAACAACGTGGCACATTCCTCTTCTAAGATCGACACCAAAATTTTCACATTGGCTAGGTCCTTTTCAATGCGGTCTGGCCTGCTTGCGACTTCAGGAACGTAGCGAACACGGTTGACAAAGGGTTTCGTGTTATGCGACACGTGTAATTTGAACCCATCAATCTACGGCAGTTCATAAATTAAGTATGCTGGAAGGCTAGACTAGCTCAGAACAACACACCTTCTTGTCCGTCAGTTCATTCATCACAACGGTCATGTCGGCGTCATCACGGAATTTGATCCAACCTGCACGGTAAAAGTTGCGTTTCTGTAGAGGGTCACCTAACGCTAGATAGAGAAATCCGGGAATCTTGCTACAAGCCTATGGCACACGTTAGCACTGCAGACGGCAACTTCATTTAGACGGACCTCCTCAAGTTTGAGTCGACCAATGTCCGGAGGAATAGTACGGATCATTACTTGGTTGCCCTCGGGAGGAACAGAAATCTCCTCGCCACGATTGTTCCGCTTGTTTTCAGCAGACGCCTTCCCATTCTCGACCCGATTTGCGTCATGTTCACCTGTATCTTCCTCAGCATCCATAGTGAACTGCATCTCATCATCGACGTTCTTGACTTCCTCGGTAGGAGGCGCGTTTTCGCCCACATCACCCGAGGTTGCCAAGTCCTTGTGTTGTGCAGTAGAGTCGGACTCAGGCTCATTCAGGTCGGGGTCGAATTTGCCCAAATCTAAATCCTGAACAAAGGAAATCAGACGACCTTTCCACCCTTCCTTTCTAAGGCGGTGACGAAGTGCTGAGAACTCCGGTGCAGGATCATACTTCTCTGCGAACCAAGGAGATTTCCTGTGATGGTCAAACATCGTTTGCAACTACAATACAAATACGAGAATTCAGTCAAAATCATTTCCAAAGTTATTATTAGGAGGACTATCTGAACTGCGATCGACGGTTGGGACGGAAAGGTACGAACCTGGGTTGACATGAACTCCTTCTTGTATTTTTCCCAGCGAGCGCGAATACCATTCCGAGGCTTGGACCCATCACCTGCTTCTTGTTCAGCAACTTTGTCGGCATTGTCTTCCTCAGTGGCTTGCTGAGGGAAGTAAAATCTGAACCATTCCGCATACTGCTTTAGTGTAGCAGGATGGTCCATGGTGCGAGGGTCGATAGGTGCTCTCCGCGACGATGGAGGTGGCTGAGGTGGATAGGCCGAAGGGAACTGGGCACGAGGAGGAGATCTATAACCATACGCACGCGAATGAGCATCTAGAGCAGGAAATTATTAATATTTGGCGCAAAAACCAATTTAGAGAAGATACCATAGTCATCACCATATCGAGGACGAGGGTCATACCGCTCCCTGTCATAAGGTGACATAGAACGACGACGCTTCCGATCTGCGAAGATGATGAGGCAATAAAAAATTGCACGGGTTTGAAACGCACTTTCATCGGGAATGGGACTGCGGCTCCTCCCGCGTCTGGCATGATCGTATGAGGCACGATCTCTCTCGTAGTCAGGCCAGGGTCTGTCTCTGTCAGAACCGTCCCATGGGCCGCGGTAGTCGGGGGCGTAAGAATCAGGGTACGGCGGCCGTGGAGGAAATGTACCGCGTGGAGAGCGGGAACGAGAGCGTCGCGGGGGTGGATAAGCAGCAGCAGACCAAGAGGACATGAGTTATGTGCGAAAGAGGAAGGAACTGAGAGAGGAATCAGAGACTTGGTCCATGGCATTGAGAAGAACAATGAGGACAAGAGGGAGACGAAGAGGAGAGAGCGCTTGTAGGCATTATGAGGAGAATAAGACAGACCTCTTGTATCGCGACACTGCTATGTTTTGAGGCTGGGTCGAAAAAAAAACTCGACGCAGCGTTGGCGAACAATGTGCGCGCGATACAACAAACCCGTCCCGTCCGCGGTGACGCTCCCCTCCGCGTTCATTCTCCGACTCAATCTGGGTGCCAAATTCACATAGGCATCTCGGCACAGCTACTAGAACACACTGCTCAAGACATTCTCCATGGACAACGCTGGGCGTTCCGTCTTTTGCCGTTTCGCCCCTCCCTTCTCCTCCTCAACCGCACGTCGCTTAAGTTCAATCGGGCCCTCCCCCTTTTCTTTCCGTTTCTCATTTCGCTTGTCCAGTATCCGTGCAAGCTCGACGTTCCTGAGATATTCACGCTGCTCTGTTCTCGACTGTGCGAGTTCGACTCGTAGCTTGGCTGCATGCACGGCAGCTTCGTGAGCTACGCCGTATTTGAGTATTAGTATATCATCGATGTGCTTGTTTCGCCCACCTATTTGCTCCGTCAACATGTTCCATTTGAACCTGGGGAGATATTTCATCGTCCAGACATCGTCCCGCCATCGTGTGCCTTTCTTTCCCCCAATCGGCTGAGCATTGAGCATATCTGCAACGGATCTGGCAATTCGCTTATCCTTGAATTCCACCCAACCTTCCACAAAGTGGGGCTTCTTCGTGGTGGTATATTTCCGTCTCAAATACGCAGTCTTTGCATCTAGCCCAGTTTTCAGCGATTATCGAATACATCATTCTAAAATGGCTCACCTTCTTGCTGCAGATACACCCTTCCGACTTCTCCGTATTGTGACAGTAGATGACGGACCTTGGCAGGCTGCATCCCAGGTGGTATGCGCGAAATATATATGACCCCAGAACGCGCTTGAGTCGCATTGAAGGCCGCAAGAGCCTCGGGGGTGAGCGGCTTGACGGTTTTTTCAGAAAGGGGTGGACCTGCATACCCTTCGTTATTCATCGGATGGTCAGCATCCTCATCTTCCTGGATCGCATCTGAGTCGATAGAACCACTGCTGACATTTTCCTCTTCGTGATCTGCATCGGACGGGATCATGCCAGTAAAGCGTGGAAAGGGCTCTCTTGTGCGAGAACTTTCAGCCTGTTCGCTAGAAAGTTGGTGTTGGTGTTGCGGAGACGTCTTCCGCGTCATACGTGGTACTGTGCAACTGAAAGTTGATTCAAATGCTACGGTGCCATTTTTGGTTTACCCCTGTCGGTAATAACACAAATTTGCACTGTACAGGTGAGAGAGCTGGCCCCATCGCAATTTGCTTGACACATCTTGGTCACACCACTGCTGCAGCTTGTTTTTCCCGGTTGGAACCAAGTTCGGCTGACGCAGACCGCCGTACAGCCATATTTGTACCCCCAAGCTAGAGGCTTTTAAATTGAAGCGATAATCTACAAGGACATAACGAGTGGTGCTATAATTTGCCATAATGCTGATACACAGTAACGAATATGTAGGACAGGTGGGTTAAAGGTAGCATCTGACTAAGAACGAGTTAGCGGTCAATATTGATCAAACCCTCATCAACATACCAGAGTCAGTCTTTCTCGTTCAGGAAAGCATCCAGTTCATCATCCAGTTCCTGTTGGGTTTTCTGTGGTCGAGGATTCCGTCGCCCTCTACCCTTCCCCCGCCGGGTATCACCCTGTCCACCTCCCTCACGCGATCGACGAGTCTCAGAGATTCTGGACGTCAAAACATTGCTTTGTGCGGATGAGATACGGTGTCTCAGATTGGTACCAGAATCCGGCGAGGCAGTACGCTCGGCCAACGACATCCGATCTCCGCGCGCTTTCGCAGGTGGTGGTGAATGCGATAGTCTATCGCCTCCGAGATAGGCATCCAATTCGTCGTCGAGCTGCGACGCGTCCAATAATGAGCGCTCATCTCGTCTCCGCTTCATCGGCGCTTCCCCATCTTTCCCTGCATTCAATCCATATTTTCTGTAGAATTCGCTCTCCCTCTTCGCACCCTTTTTCTTTATGTCGTCATTCTTTGCCCACCTCATCTTTATGGTACCTCGTAGTCCTTCTCCCTGGCCAAGACTTTTATTGATCCTGTCTTCCGGAAGCCAGAGGGTAACCGGTATCGCCTTCGCGGTCACAAAACCGTCTTCATCCATATCCTCCACGACTGTTTTCCGAAGGTCGTGATGTGCGGCGCGTGCCAGACTCTTCGATTCGAACACCAGGACACAACTGCTATCATTTACCCATTCCAAGCCAATGGGACGCGCGTCAAAGTGTGTGACATACGCGAATATACGCGCCGTCGGAAGGTGAGAGATAGGTGCGCCGGTGAGGAAGAGAGCATTGGATCTAAGTACGGAGTCTAACACGCCTGCCCGTTCAATTTATTTGCTGCCATGGACAAAAACGCGTACCTTCGTCCATACCTTCGTCCATATCTACGTCTTCGTCCCCTTCAATGTCGCCGCGTTTCCGCTTCATAGGAAGAAACCCGCAGCATCAGGCTGCTGCTTTCCAAGTAATCATTTTCGTGTGATTCAGCGCACCTTCGCGGTTCTCGTTTGAGTAGAGTCGGAGAGCAGGTATACCTTGGTGTTACCGATGCGATCTAGTAACGCGGCCGGTTGTGCATCTTCGTTCGAGGTGGTGACTTCAACCTCGGAGGGGTCCGGGTTTGGGAGAGGATCTTCGTATGGCAATAGCTCGGTTTCTTCTTCGATCAGGCTACCCGCTACCAAGCTGTCCATGGCTAGAAAGGCCCAAATGTCCTCTTCCGATTCCCGATCCGATGTCTTTGAGAAGCACGTGACCCGCTCTCGCAATGAGTCGGACCGTTGAACACTCGACTAGTTTCAAACTTTACCTACGCGTCAATACCCATTGGTCTCTGACTGAAAGGCGATTCAGTAAAATGGCTGCCCAAGCCGAAGACCTGATCAAGAAATCATCTAAAAAGCACCGCAAGGAAAAACGTGAGCTTCCGCGTATGTGTCATGTCTCTTTCTGATCTCTTTTGAATCAGTATGGGATACCGATGACATTGACCAGTGAGCAGTGACGCTAAAGTTCTTCTATGTAATTACAGACTGACAATCATATAGTGTGAGCGTAATTCGACGCAGTGTGAGTAGTGACGCTGAAGGAGCCTCTCAAGTGGAAGATCGACCCTTTCTTGCCGGAACATAATAAAGGGGGCGTGTTTACCGAAGAATCCTCGTTCGCGACCCTTTTCCCGAAATACAGAGAGAAATATCTGAGGGAAGTATGGAGCGCGGTCACTCGGACTCTTGAGTCGCAGGTGAGTCCATCAGGCCGTTTGGACTATGTGTAACTGCACAGAATACAGGGCATCGCGTGTACACTTGACCTTGTGCATGGCTCCATGTCCGTGCGCACAACACGTAAAACCTATGATCCATACATCGTGTTGAAGGCTCGCGACATGATTAAGCTCCTTGCTCGAGGTGTTGCAGTCACCCAAGCGGCAAGAGTACTACAGGACGATATCGCGTGCGACATCATTAAGATCGGGAACCTTGTACGGAATAAAGAACGTTTTGTCAAAAGGAGGCAGCGCATTATTGGTCCTGATGGCAGTACTCTCAAGGTGATTTTTATATCCCCAGTGCCTCTCCCAGACTCACAGAATGGACTTAGGCAATTGAGCTATTAACCCAGTGTTATGTTTTAGTTCAGGGTAATACGGTCAGCGTCATGGGCCCACATAAGTCGCTGAAGGAGGTGCGACGAATCGTCTTGGATTGTATGAAGAACATACACCCGATATACCGAATAAAAGTTGGTTCATTTCAATCATCGTCTTCTCCTTTGTTGAAAGCCACCATAGGAACTGATGATTCGACGAGAATTAACCAAAGATCCCAAACTTTCAAATGAGGTTTGGGATCGTTTTCTCCCTCAGTTTCGGAAGAGACATCTCAAAACATCCGAAAAGACTGCACGAAAAAACGAAAAGCTCGTCGCAAAGGAAGCGGCTCGCAAAGAAGCTGGGCTCGAACCCGTCAAGAAGGATAAACATACGAAGAAGGTCTACACACCCTTCCCACCACCCCAGCAACCTCGCAAGGTTTTAGTATTCTATTTGATGTTGGGTAGCTTCTGAGTTTGTTCGTTTCGCAGGTGGATCTTCAATTGGAGTCGGGAGAGTACTTCCTCAAACCTCGTGAAAAACAAGCACGCGAGGACGAACAACGCAAACAAAAGGTATGGTCTCGGGCTTTTTCATTCCATCGTTAGTAACACGCTATACAGCAAGCGGAGGCGACGTCCAAGCGTCGTGCAGAACGTGCAGAGCCGTTCATTGCACCGGTCGAAGAAGCGGCACCCACAGTGGAGGAAAAGCGGAAAAAACGGCGGCATGCTGAGATCGACGGAGATAGTGATATGCGTGTGGACACGGCGAAGAAGAAAACAAAATTGAAGGTTCGCTTCAGTGAAACTTCCTGACATTATTCATAGTGGAAGCGGTGTATTCCTTGTTCCCTGTACATACACGCTGTAATGATTCATTTGAGCTGCTGGTCTTGTTTGATGGCTTATGGCCAGCACTGGCAGTGCATCTTGTATCAGTGGCGGCAGTTGCTTATTTCAGCACAAGGGAGACCGGCAAAGCCTGGGCCGCCCAAAACCGAGGCATTTATGATGGCTGGTTGTTGGATGTATAACTGCACGTGTCTTGTTATCGAACCTCTACCATGGCTTCAGTCGATGCCCAATGGATGCCCGTAACTGGCCGCCATAAGGTAGACATTGGCAGCTCGCTCGCACGAGCTCTCAAAGCACGAAAGGGTATTGTCCCTCCAAAACGTGGCAACCTCCCAGATCGTGATTTCTATTCCTTTCGTTGTACGTCGCGATTTCGAATGCCCACAGCATTTGTACACCTCTCTCCCTAGACAACTTCAAGCCGGAGTCTATTGATCCAGATAAACCTGGTTCCATTGAAGTGAAACGCACAAAAGAGTCGACGAATGTCACGGTAGAGCGACCCAGCACACAGGTATGTGCGTGTCTCCTCATTCAAGCAATCGTTTATAACGTTTGTAGGCAAGGGAGATCCACCTCTTTAAAGGTACAGAACAACCGGTGAAGGAATACGACTGCGTGTTGATATACGATGAAGACCTGGGCGTGAGTGACCTCGTTCATTTGGCTAGCCTTTCTGCTCAGTCACATGCTCTTACAGACATTCACCCTTGAGAAGATAGATTCGTTTATGAACTTTAGCTATGACCGGAAGGTTCCTACCTCGTCTACAACCCGACAAGATATGGCTTCCCGTGAGCATCTACCTTCCTCATTGCACCCTCCCACTGATAGTCGGTCGGTCGTGTAGCGGTTGCGGCCACGCCTCAACCTCCGGATAACGACATAGACCTTTCGAATCAGGTCGAGAGAGATCTGGGTGGTGTCGAGGATGCTGAGGGAGAACCAGACGATGACTTTGAAGAGGTCATCACGACAATCCCCTCTGACCCAAGGGATCGGAGATTTAGGGCGGAAGAAGAGGAAGAGGAGGAAGAAGAATCGATTGTCGCTCCGAGTAGAACGCCACCACCGGTATTACCGCCCAAACCCAAAAATCCTCCCAAGCAACAAGAACCAACACCCAAGCCCAAGCTCAAGTCGAAGGAGCTCTCGAGAACAAAAGCAGAAAACCAGTCGCACAGGATCGTTGATTCCGTATTTGAGGAAGTACTCGACTTTGGCATTCCCCCTCCTCCCGTGAAGCGTCGAAGGCTCTCGCCGGTACTCCCGAAACCCCCAGCTGCCACCCAACTCGCACTGCCTGGTGTCTCGACCTCTGTAGTGTTGCCTTCTTCGCGGCCTCTCCCTCCACCCAAAGAGGATTCTGACTCAGAAGAAGACGATTGGGACCCGGTCGTTGGTGGCGAACCCCAGGTGGAAAATGATACTCAAGAGATTGATCTTGATGCATTTGAACAAGAGATGGAACAACAACTGGAAGGTGCAGATGAAGATATACTCGCGGCAGCCATGTCGGAGCCCACACAAGCCGCCAGGCGACCGATGTCGTTGAACCAATTTGTTGGTGGCGGACAATTGAGTCCAGATGAAGACAGTACCTCCTCAAGTGAAGACAGTGACGAGGATTGATCCACACCCGCACGTCTTCAACGTTTCCGAGGGAGCGTTCTCGCTATTAACGCCTACGTAGGTATCGAAGAACATTATACCTTACATGTGTACAGGCTCTATTACTTAAAGAGACAGAGAATTAATTGAAGCTACCAAACTAGACAAGACACCACTAGCTTGCGCAGGGGATAATGTAGTTGTAAAAGCGTTCGTCGTCAAGGAAGAAGCTGTCGGTGTTGTGGATGCATTCGGAGGCGCCGAGGCTGAAGCTAGTATCACAGGTCAGATCTACCTGAAGGGGCAGAGTGTAAGATTTTTTGCATACGCGTCAGTGGTGATGACACATTGGAAGCGCTAGTGGTAGGCGGTGGCGTTGACGTTGCCGTCGTTGTCGGCGTGGCAGATGACATCGTGATATTTCCGGGAGTTGCAGTAGAAATAGGATCGGAACCGGGCCGGATTAGCTCGCCGATGGAGTCCGGCTGGTCGACAAACAGTAGCGCGGGACCGGCGACAGTTATACTCGAGTTGGTTGTCTCGTTCATGCCATATGGCGATGTCACCGCCATCTGGTCGTTTGTGATGAATACATACATGGGACCAGTCACGTTGACAGGAACCATGCAATCATTCATGGATTGAGTGTAGGATGCATTCGTTCCCCCTGTCACGATATGGCAAGACAGTTGCTAGTGGGTGCATAAGATTCAACCAGCCATTTCAGGTGCGAGAGAGAAAAGGATTACATTCGTGTTAATGGTTCCGTTCAGCGCAGGAGAACTGAAATTGAGCTGAACGCCAGCTTGCAAGGTACCGTTGTACGTAACAGTCAAGGGGAGGTTTGCTAAATGTGTACAAGTCAACAACAGCAGTGTATTTGCGGTGCACAGAAGGCCGGGCTCGGAAGACGTACCTGAAATACTTAAGCTGCATCCAGAAATGAACGTGTTCACGATCGCAAGGACATCGGCAGGGGCAAGGGCGACATCAAACGGCTGAGGGATGCTCGTCGCATTGGATAGGAGATTAAGGATAGTCTGATGGCGGGCCTCGATCGTCATGATACTTCCCACAGCCGAGACCAACGCCGGGTCGGTCAAGTAAGCCAATGCACCTAAGTAAGCGCTGACACCGACGTTCTCGACTACCCGTGCGTTGGCTACCATCGTGTTGACATCCGTGAGAGCAGAAGAAAAATCGAATGTGCAGTTAGAAACGACTTCGCCACCAAGAGTATGGATGGCGGACTGGAGTAAAAGTTTATTCAACATTCCTTGCCAATCAGATAATACATATCGCAGACCTCCAGAGTCACAGCATGGACATTTTCATCACTTGCAATCATTTCAAATTGTTGAATTGGGATTTGAGATGAAGCGAAACCGGCTGTTTCAAAGTCGGGAGAACTAAATTTTTGTAGCGCCTGCGCATAAAATGCAGATTCCAGCTGCTCCAAAAGACTGGCAAATGCTGTCAGAAACGTAGTCAAAGAACGCGTTCGTAATAAAAACAAAGTTCACTGCATACCCAAAACTTGAACATTTGTTGCTGCGTTATGTGGTGACTTGAACGGGTGTGCGAAGACTAGGCCGAGGGACAAGAAAAAGCCAGCGATTGGAATGACGAACATCATGGGCCCAAGAAACTTCCAGGGCGTGACGAAGCAAATATTAACTTGGCAAGATCTTGCCTCCCGGGCAAATTAAGCCTACAGTGTTATGTGCTCTGTGAGGATTTAACGGTCGAACGACGGGCAAAACGCACCACAGAACTTGAATATTCGTAACGATGTCTTGGAGACAAGACAACTGGGAGTGGGAAGGAGACAATGATTACCCTCAATTGCAACATCCTCCTTTAAGGCTCTGAAGAAGACGAATTTTAACCTAATTTGGGATTGATCATGCTGAGCCTCGTTGTTATAGGGATTTCTGCCCAGCCTGTACGACGACTCCAAGCCTGGCAATGCGGAGACATCACAGGAAAATACTCTTGACACACTGCATTACACCATCAAGAGACTCGATCTACGATCAACGTTATACTCACTGTGTAAGCAGCAGCGTGCACAAACGTTGTTGAGTAAGCAGGAGCCTGACAGAGCCAGACTCCGGAAAATTTGCACAAACTTGGTCATACTGTCGGTTCGACGGTTCTTTTATCTATCTAAACATTGTTCTCCGATTCTCCTTTTGATCGTCTTGTCATTACCTATACGGACAATGGTCGCGAATGATAAAGGGCGTGGAAATGGTACTAGATACTTCTGAGATACATTATGGCAATGGGGATAAAGGCGAAGCGGGATAGCTTGAGAATCTAGGCGGGCTAGATGCGGCCCCGGTTGGATAGTCAAGCCCATCCCTCCATCAAGCACCTCAGTCGACTTGAAAGTACACTGTAAAAGTAGGGCATGTACCCCTGAAGCGTGCGCGTCGTGCCGGCAATCTTGTGATTCTTGTAGGGCCACTCAAAGTCTAGTTCTTCCAGCACTTCGCGCATTTTGACTTCCCCTTCGCCTCCCAGGAAGCTCAGTAGCACCCCAAGCTGCTTTTTGCACATTACTGGTGAACCTCCTTCCTCGTTCCACTCGTCTATGGGCCTCTGAACCTCAGGATTGCGCGGTGATGGATCTTGCTCGATGATTGCTTGGAGGGCGCCGTCTGCTGCAGACATCAACTCTATCTGTTCACGAAGCTTTTCTGGAGCTGACACTAGCTCCATCCGCTCTCGAGTGGTTTCCACAGCCGACATCAACTCCATACGCTCCCGAAGGTCTTCTGTCGCCGCCATCCGTTCCATCTGTTCCTGAAGGGTTTCAGAATACCTTCCAGTGTCTACCGAAAATGTCCCATCACTGAGCTTCGTGACTACCTGCTTCCCAAGTTCCGTGAGGCTGACAGACGTGTCGAGATCCGTGAGCTCTCCACGCGCCTCGAGGGCGCAAAGAAACGAATTACCGAGGCAAGCAACAATGCTGTTGCGGTCCTCGTGTCCCTCTGGGACTCGTACAGCCTCCGCATTCAGTTCGATCGACTTGTCCAGGTCGTCAAGGTCGGCCGATGACTGGAATCGACGCCAAAATGCAACCCCTAGCTTGTGCACCAGGCGCGGCCGGTCGAAATAACCATACGCAGGTTCGTAGACACCACGTTCTAGGTCTTTGAGTAGGCCATCGACCTCAGCTGAATCTTGAGAGTTGACGGCTCTATGAAATCTACATGTGGCTATTACTGCATCTGCAGTTCGACGATCACGACTGTCGTCGTGGAGAAACTCCGCTAGGAGCTGTTCTATCTTCTCTGTTACAGATTCGTCATACTCTCGTCCATGATGAGACAGGAGAGCTTGAGCCAGAAGTAACAATGTGGCAGGCCGATCTTGGTGACCGTCACCACGAGATGTGAGTGCTTCCTGGTACAGGTCAATGGACGCGGTAAGTTGGGAATATGTGCCATTAGTATGACATCTAACGAGCTCGGCAGTGGCAAGGTTGAAGGATGCGGTGGCGCGATGGACGACACCCTCAGAAACGCATTGGTCTAGAGCAACTTGAAAGTGATCAAGTGCAGTCTCGAGTGATTCTCCCAGATGGTTCATCTGGTGAGAGTAGAAAGCCTCGAACCCGAGTAGCGTCTTGTCAATGAAGACTGAATTCCCCTACAAAAAAAAACCATATCTGTGAGCCATACAGACGTCGCGTGTATGGTATGTATGCGTCATCTCACATCATAATTGTAGTAGGTATCACAATACGAGAAGTGCCGTTCTAGTGTGACGAGGAGTGACGAACGAGAATCAGAATCCCCAAAGTGAAATCTTTTTGCTTGGCGGACTTTAATCGTGGGGTAATGCCTTAAGGTATCGCACTCACTGTAAGTGCTGCCAGACAAATCATTAGGGTTGATTGTCTGCTTTGCGGAGATTTCTCGGGTTCCTAGCGTTGAGCCCAGCTGAAACACTCCGCAGACAGTGACGTAGACGGGTAGATTGGGGGGCCTTAAAACCATAAGCAGGACATAATGAGAAAGTAAGAAGGACCTACAGTGTGATCGAGTCGTCCCATTCAATGATGTTTGCACACGACTTGTTCACAGTTCTCCTTGTCATAGTTCCAAAGTGAACCAGGACACATACGCCGGCATCAATGTGGTCGACGTTGAAACTCTCAAGACGCATATCTGAAAGGCACAGGTATACCACTGGACAGTTATCACGACGGACTCGGACATGTTACATACTTGTAATGACCAGTCGTGAGTTATCGCTGGGAACTGTTTGCTCGTCGTCTGGCTTACACTCATCATTTGTCTCCTCAACGTGGTCGAGAGTCGGCTCGTGCTCGCAAGCGGTGCTGCTCCTACGAATGTATGCAAATTGACGTGCTGGGATCTACAAAAGGGTGTCACCCACCGTGACAAATTTCTCCGCAGATAAACAGTGCCTAGAAAAAATTAGTAACATACGAGGGGCATGTCACTAAAGTGCTTACTCTTTTCAGGACCTAGGTCATAAGCGTATCGTTTTTGCAAAAAGTTCCGTAGAGGACCATCTTCCATCAGGTCCGCAGGTGATAGCCCCTAGACGCAACTGTGTGTCAATGAATAATCAACACGGATGCATCGAGAGACCTCATTAAGCATCTCAATCCAGTCATTATCATGTGTAACGGCCGTCTGAGCTGCAGGATTCTGAACAGACTAATCAATGCGATGCAGTCGTCTTTTACTGGCATGCGAACCTTGTCGAGTAGAAAATGGTTGATTATGTCCAAAGGATGGCTAGGCTGAAAGAAAGTAACTCGAGCTTTTACTATGCGTGCAACAAATTGGAGAAAGACAGACCTGAGAAAAATTTAGCGCAGGGAAGTACTCGATCTCTGTATGCAGCATGTGATGACCAACTAGTACGCTATGACAAAAGTACACGACTCACTTCGTCCAGATAGCCATTTTTGAGTCTTCACCCGCAGTTTGGCAAGAAGGAGAGGAAACCATTGTTCAGGATTTGCAGACTCCACCCGCGCGAGCGCATGAAGCAAATCCCGTCTTACTGTCATCTTGAAGCCTTTGATGAAGACAGTCTGATTGAGATTGGAGTTGCTTGCAGGTGCTTGCTGGTGATCCGTCGTGAATGAGTATTTCCAATTGTATGTGCCATCCGATTGCTGATCGACATAGATCTCTCCGTCAGGGGAGCCGTCATCGAATGCTCCCAGGGTCCATGCCTTAGTCTTATACGCGGCAGTAAGTAGATAGAGGGACTCTTGCCCTGTTTTTTTGCACCAGTGAACCGCATGGTTCGTGGCAATTTCCCGAATCTTATCGGAGTACTTGTCCTCGAGCTCGAATAATGTAGCACCTTCCGGGAGGATAAGGATGGCGCCTGCTTTAGATGTCGCAAGGAACTTGTAATGTCCATTCGTCCTCAAAGCGTCGAGTCAAACCCAGCATGATCACAAATGCTGATATGTCGTACCTCACTCCCTCTACACTCTGTTTGGCGCCACTCACGAACACCGCTTCGCGGTCACAACCTTGACGAGGGACCGTTCGATCAAAGTCGGGGTCGATCCCGTCCGGAGGATCCAAACCGAACACCTCCGAAGGGAACTTTACGTTGAAAAGCCACCTAAATTCACCATACCGGTCGACGTGGCCGACGTCCCCGATCTGGAAACCTTCGTCAGAGTAAGGGCGACCGAGTTCAATATTTGGTCTAGGGTTGCGCAAGGGGTAACCGAGATTCTGTCGCAGGTTGGCTGCGTACACACGTTGTGGGGTACTTTGCATTTCTCGGTGTCTCCTGCGTTGCATTTCGAGTTACCGTGCTCGATGGATGTAGTGATACTGCTAGCGGGAGGCGAGAAAACCTGTAGAAGATAACACAATGTGGTCGTGGGCGGAGGGCTACTACAAAGCTTCCCAGACTCATTGATATAAATCAAGCGCCCATCTTGAATAGCAATCCACAAATGGCTACCAATTCAACTATCACCCTTGTGCGTCCAGGCCGATCACCTAAACACTAGTGCGGATGCTTCCTCGGGTTTGTCCTGAGGGACGTGAGCAATGTGTCAGCTAGCGAGCAAGCGCCGATGGAAGTCCGGATATTTGTGACCAACTCCTTACGCACTAGCGAACATCAAGTCACCAGCTCTCGCTCCTCCTGTGGCGTTCCCATACACGACCTAAGACCTCCAGGTCCGCTACTTGCAAACCTCGTCGACTCACCGAGTCACCGACCCAATCAAGCTTTCGGCCCAAACTTGTTGGCCACCCAGCTGCACTGTCAGTTGTAGGCGGCCTCAGCGTATATTAGAACCGATACCACGCTCTAGGAGAGTTGCAATATAGTCTTGAGTATTATGCGACCACTTAGCCAAGCAGGAAACGAAGTTGCAGCCAACCTCGCTGGAGCGCAAGTCTCAATCTCTCGGACTTTCAACCTAGGTAGTTGAAGGATTCATTAATGGCAGCATCTTCAGGATAACAAAGATCCTGTGATTCATAAACCTAGAGTAGCCTCATGCCAATGAGTAGATGAAAACATCTAGTACCTGTCATCCTGGCCAAACATAAACTTACTACACAACATCAGGGGACGTTACTTACTACCATCCCAGCGGAGACCTCTGATATGCTTGTCACAGAATTCCAATATAGCTCCACAGCCTATGTGACTAAACAGGTCGATGCGGTATTTGCACGTCGCTTCCTGACACCTAAGGCGGAAGTACTACATTGGATATCGTATAGATCTGGATATGACCTTTGAACGCTTGGGTCAGCACTGCGTGAGGGCAGGAAGGGAATAATTGTGTCGAAATGTCTGTGATGCCATTGTCAATGATGATGCTATGAAGATTGATAACAGCATATCTTTCTGCTTTGACAATATTGATGCTTTGATCATACATCTCACTAGCGAATACTGGAAGGTAGCAGTCTCGATGTGCGTAGTTATGCCTTTGAGTTTTAAGGTCTGTTTCAATGAGTATACACATTCTTAGGACTCAACCAACAAATGAAAGCACCGTCCAGTAAGCTGACCGAAAATTCCAAAGAATATGATCACGAAAGCGCGGGCATTATAAGCGGCCTCCTCCATTGCCTCGACGATTTCACCGAAGTCTGCATGAGAATGCTAACTCCAACATTACAATATCATGAAAGACAATTCTCGGTAATGAAATGAAACATGTGTGCTCACGGTCAGTTAGGGAAAACATGTTGGCTTTGTTATTCCATAATTGAGGTATCCGGGATGTATCATTGTCGGAGGTTTCAGTGGTGTCAATGCAATGCTACAAGGACCTGAACCCATACACGTACATATAAAATTGTTTATCCCCGTAAATAATGGCCACTACCTAGCTCAAAAACAGCAACTCGAGGGACGAGCTGCGTCCCAGTCCCATTGTGGCGCACAAGTCCGTGAGATGAAGTCTGCAGATTACTTGCCTTGGGCAGGGTCTCCCTGCTTTCAAAAAAAAAGTATTAATAGACATCCAGGTGTGACTAAAAGGGGTGTTGATGACACAGTTGGATTGTAAAAGGTTGACTTTTCGATACGAACGCTATGATCGGAGAAGCGAGGATGCAAAAGAGCTGTGAATGACTCTTGGGATAGGACTCAGAGGTCCGCCGGTGACACCACAAAGGATCCCTCGCTCGTTACCCTGAAAGGTGGCGCGATGCCCACCACTGACAAGGCGAGCAGTATAGTGATGGACGTGCAACTGAACGCTGAACCAAACGCTTTCAACGCTAGAGTACCAGTGGCTTGATCGAGTCCAAAATTCAAATTGAGTCGACTTACATAAAACTTATTGTCTGGGTTCCCTGCGCGTTTGCCTCGGACGTCATGCAGGTTGCCGACTCGTAATACTCTATTGTTCTCTACCCTATACCCTGGTTTTGTTCACGGACCCAGCAAGTCAGAGATACTTATAGTTGACTTGGACGTGGATTACTCAAATTGCTCATGGATGTCTAACGACTTGATCATGTTGTCCACCGTGGTGGCAACAATGTGCGCCCGGCTTCCTGGCGCTGGTTTCAAACGCGGGCCCCACGTACCCCGACCGACTCCACTTGGACACAATCATTGCTTCCGCGCGCATATTGGTGCTCAATCATGGCTGGATTGCCGAGCTTGACGCGGGTGGTGTTGGTGAGGTTTATGAGGTACCATTGGAAGTTTGACTGGTGAATGCACAGCGGAATGGAATCGTCGGGGCAGGAAGACTCCGAATGACCTAGTGATCCTGCCAATCATGATGCCCTATTGAAAGAGCGATGAAATGTAGAGTCTGTCTGCATTATCGTCCTGGGGGACGAGCAGCATGCAAGACTGTGCATGGATACTTGACTGGCTTGGCCACATGTATAATGCGACAGGAGGAATGACAGCTCGGGCTGGTACTAGTTGGCGGTCCGGGAGGAACCTGAAGACTGGGTCCGTATACTAGTCGGAATGTAAACCTACCTCATGATCCCTCAGGCCTCAGGCTCAATGTGTAATTTATGCGAGCATCTTATAGACCGGCGTGCAGCCTGAGATACAAGTAAGTCACGAGTAACGATACTCCAAATCATCATCCTATACCTCGCACCTACTTTCCCAAAGAACCACAGCAGCTTTGACAATGGTCGACCTCGCCAACATGTTCCACCACCCTGGACCTGGTGACTCTTGGGCGACTTCCTTCATCAATCCGAACCACCAGTTTCTCAAATCCGATACCCGGGAGAAATTTAGTTCAATGCAGGAAAGTACTCGATCTCTGTATGGACTCTGTGATGACTAACTAGAACACCATGGAAAGACTACGTGACTCACTTGGTCCAGCCTGAGGTAGCCACTTGCGAGTCTTCTCTCGCAGTTTGGCAAGGAGAAGGGAGAACCATTGTTCAGACTTCTCGGATTGAGGTGCACGAAGTAGATCTTGTCTCACTGTCATCTTGAAGCCTTTGATGCAGACAGTCTGATTGAGATTGGGATTGCCTGGAGGCGCTTGCTGATGATCAATCGCGAATGAGGATCTCCAATCGTATGCGCCGGTGTTTGATTGCCGATCAACATAGATCTCTCCGTCGGGGAAACCGTCTCCGAATGCTCCCAGGGTCCAAGCTTTAGCTTTACACACGGCAGTAAGTAGATAGAGGGAATCTCGCCCTGCACGTCTACACCATTGAACTGCACAGCTTGTAGCAAGCTCACGAATGTTATCGAAGTACTCATTCTCAATCTCGAATAACATTGCACCATCGGGGAGGATAAGAATGGCACCTGTTTTGGATGTCGCAAGGAATTTATAGTGTTCAATTTCATTCGTCCTCAAAGCGTCAAGTCAGACCCAGGATAATCACAAGTACAGTTGTATGGTACCTGGATTCCCCTACAAACTGTTTGACACCAGCCATACACACCATTCCACGGCCACCGATTTGACGAGGGACTGTTCGGTCAAAGTGGGGATCGATCCCGCCTGGGGGAACCCAACTGAACGCCTCCGAAGGGAACTTTACGTTGAAAAGCAGTCTAAATTCACCATATTGGTCGACGTAGCCGACGTCCCCTATCTGAAAGCCTTCGTTAGAATAGGGGGAATCGAGTCCAGTATTTGGTCTAGGGTTGCGCAAGGGGTAACCAAGATTCTGTCGCAAGTTGGCTGCGTACACACCCTGCGGGGTACTTTGCATTTCTCGGAGTCTCCTGGAACGTTGCATTTTAAGTAATCGGACTCGACGGACGGGTGCTGCTAGTAGGTGATGAGCAAACCTGTAGAAGACGGCACAAGGTGGGCGCAGGATCGCGAAGTTTCCCAGACTTATTGATATAAATAAATCAAGCGCCCTTCTTACTAAAACGAATAGCACATAGTTACATATCAGTTCAATAATAGCGCTTGTGGACATTATCCAACGGATCAAATCTTCGTCTGAGCCAACCACCTGGACACTAGCGCAAATGCTTCCTCGGGTTTGTCATGAGGGACGTGTGATGTGTTAGGTAGCGAACGAATGACGAAAGGCGAAAACACTTATCATATGACCAGCTCCATACACACTGGCGAACGTCAAGTTGCCACTAGTTTTCGTTTCTCCTGCGGGGTTCCCATGTACGATCCAAGATCTCCAGGTCTGCTGCCTGTAAGCTTCGCTGCCAGTCCAATCAAGCTTTTCGACCCAAAGCTTGTTAGCCACCCAGTTGCACTGCCAGTCATAGGTCCCAGCATAAATCAGAACTCGAATGCCACGTTCCAGAAGAGCTGCAACATAATCTTGAGTGTGGTGCGACCACTTATCCAAGTGGGAAACGAAGTTGCGGCCGACTTCGTTGGAGCACAAATCCCAATCTCCTGGGCTTTCGGCGCCTAGCATGGTACGTGTGTCAGGGCGGTTGAGGAATTCCTTGATAGCAGCATCTTCAGGATAACAAAGGTCCTGCGATTCACAAACCTAAAATAGCCTGATCATGCGAATACGCAGGCAGAGATAAAAGAGATACGCAACCATAGACACGTCATACACATTTCGCCCTAACCAGACATAAACATGGTGCACGCTCGTCGGAAAAAGTCACCTACCACTATCCCAATAGGGACCTCTGATGTGCTTGTCGCAGAATTCCACTGTAGCTCCACAGCCCAAATGATCGAACTGGTCAATGCAATATTTGCGCATTGCTTCCTGGCATCTTGGTAGCTATAACGGACGAGAGTTTGATGAAGAATAACAGCATAACGCAAAGACTCATTTACCGCCGCCTTAATCTGTAAGCAGTTACTGATAGATTGAAAAGGGACCGCTAAGGCGGAAGTACTACATTGGATGTCGTACAGACCCGGATACAACCTGGGAATGATTGGGTCAGAACTGCATGAGGGTAAGGAAGGAATAGTTACGTCGAAATGTCTGTGATGCCATTTCCGATGATGATGCTTTGAAGATTGATAATGGCATGTCCTTCGGCTTTGGCGATGATATTTTGATCATATATCTCACTGGCGAACACGGGAAGGTAGCGGCCCTGACGTGCGTAGCTATGCCTTCAATTCATGTGGTCTATTTCAATGAGTATGCTCACTCCGTAGGACTCCCCCGAGAGATGAAAGCGTCGTCCAGTAAACTGACTGAAAGTTTCAAAGAATATGGTTATGAACGCATGGACATTACGAGCTGCCTCTTCCGTTGTCTCGATGGTTTCACCGAAGTCGGCATAAGAATATCCAACCCCAACACTACAATATTATATCAGGCGATTCTCGGCAGTCGAATAAACCGTGTATACTTACGGCTGGTCAAGGAAGAAGATATTGGCCTCGTTATTCCACGAGTGAGGGTTCCAGGTTGTACCGTTATCGGAGGTTTTAGTGGTGTCAATGCGACAAGGACCTGATCCCATGCACACGTCAATATCGAACTGTCCATTTATCTACGTGAATAACGGCCAGCACCTAATTCAAACAGTAAACCGAGGGACGAGCTGCATCCCGGTCCTGTTGTGGTATACCGATCTGTGAGACCGACTCTGCAAATTAGATTGAATGCAACACGAGACCTCCATTGATCCACATCATGACATCGTCTGAAAACAAAAGTAAGTGAACAAAGTACATGTATGTACACTAGAAATTCTACTCACCCCGAGCAGGGTCTCTCCTACTTTCGAAAAAGTAGAAGAATAGATGTTTCGCACCCTGGTCGACATCCAAGTAACCAGTGTAGCCACTAGTAGCGATGAGTACGGAGGAAACGGGTACGACCAGAAAGAGCACTGACGACACAGTCGGGTCGCAAAAGGTTGATTTCTTGATACGAACGGCGTGATTGGGGAACCGAGGATGCGAAAGAGTTGTGAATGACTCTTGGGATAGGGCTGAGAGGTTCATCGGCAACACCGCGAGAGATCCTTCACTCGCAGCATTGTGCTGAGTAAAGGGACTCTGGAAGACGGCATGCACGACCGCTACTAAGAGAGCGAGCGATAGCAAGGACTTGAATGACATGTATGTCGATCGAATCGGTCCGAGACTTGGCCGCTTCGGATTGCCTTTCGTGGGCTTGTAAGTTACCACGCTCGAAAAAACTTAAGCATATCTATCAGTGATTTATTACCGACACCAGCACTGAGCACTAGCATCTCAAAATGCTCGTTCTGTACGAGACAGCGATGGGCTATTGCCTGTTCAAGCTGACCGACGCAGCAAAGCTCGACTCGGCTGATTTATACAAGGAGTTTGATACGCCAGAGAGAGCAAACAAACTGTGTGTCGTCCTCATGTCAACTTTCGTCCTGCAATTAACGTGCCATCTTCAGACTCAAGCTGAAGGCTTTGCATCGTTTTACTTCTACAGCCACTGCTGTTGAGGATCTCACCGCCGTTCAAGATGGGAAGCTAGGGAAAGGTCTGAAGAAGTTCTTGTCAGAGGAAGTAGTAGAGAAAGGCAAGGGGAAGGAATCTTTGGTGGTGGTAGATCCCCACTTGGGTACGTGTTGTGAGACCTATTTGTTATTTTGTACACTCATATATCTCGCAGCTCACTCTATATCAAAGAAGTTGGGCATCAAGGTCTCGGCGTTGGCACCCGAAGGTCATAGTGACTTATGGAGAGGTATTCGCAGTCAGATAGCAGCTTTGATGGACGGTCTGGACCCCAAGGATCTTGCCACTATGAGCTTGGGTCTGAGCCATTCATTATCCCGGTACGCGCGATTATGATGTCAGGCATCAGGTTGTTCATACAATTCTCAGTTTCAAGCTAAAATTCTCTCCCAATAAAGTTGACACTATGATAGTACAAGCCATTGCCCTCCTGGACGACCTGGACAAGGAAATCAATATTTATGCCATGCGTGTCAAAGTGAGTATACTGCGTCTTCACTGTCTTCAATCATCCATGACGTCCTCACCTAGGAATGGTATGGATGGCATTTCCCCGAAATGGCTAAAATAATTTCAGACAACCTGGCATATGCAAAAGTTATTCGGGCTATGGGTTTTCGTACCAACGCCGCAACAACGTCATTCGAAACCATTTTACCGGAAGACCTAGAGGCCGTCCTTAAAGCAGCTGCTGAAATTTCCATGGGTACAGAAATTTCGGACAGCGATATATCACATATACATGCACTGTGTGATCAAGTGATCTCCATTTCTGCGTACCGTGCCCAACTCGCAGAATATCTGCGTAATCGCATGAATGCTATTGCTCCAAATCTTACGGCACTCGTTGGTGATCTCGTTGGTGCAAGGCTGATATCACATGCTGGGAGTCTCTTGAACTTGGCGAAGCATCCTGCTTCCACTGTTCAGATCCTCGGTGCCGAGAAGGCACTCTTTCGTGCATTAAAAACAAAACATGATACACCAAAATACGGGCTCATTTATCATGTGCGTAGTACCTACTTTCCTCTCTTCTCTCGATTGATTGAAACGTCGATAGGCATCTTTGATTGGCCAAGCTCCTCCGAAACTCAAGGGAAAGGTGAGTCTGACATCATGGTTTACTTCACTATGTTAACGCATAACAGATGGCACGTATGGTCGCGACCAAAGCTGCACTCTCGATACGTGTCGACGCGCTCACTGACGCCGACGGCAAGTCAGAGGACCAAGCCCCCTCCGTTGGGCTCGAAAATCGTGCAAAATTGGAGTCCCGGTTACGTGCATTGGAATACCAAAACGACATGTCCGGCGCTCGACGTTATGCGGATGATGGCCAGAAGCAACAAAAGTTTACGATGACAGGAGATACGAAAACATACAACACGGCTGCGGATGCTGTTGACCTCGTGCCTACACAGCGGGAGCCCCTAGAGACAGCTCTTCAAGCAGTTCTAGACGTGAAGGCCGAAAAGAAGAAAGCGAAAGAAGCACGGAGAGCGAAGCGGGAGGCCGAGAAAGAGCGCGCAACGGAGTCGGACAGTGAGAAAATGGATGTCGACGAGGAACCAAAAGAAAGCAAGAAAGAGAAAAAACGGAAACGGCGGGAGAGTGGGGATCAGACTCAGCCAGATGGCAAGGAAGCCAAATCCAAGGTTTGTCTCTGTCCCGGTCATTGGAAATGGTTACTGAATCTAGGTGAAGGAGGATGGCGAGATGGAAGCTGAGCGCAAAGCACGGAAGGAGAAGAAGAAAGCTCTCAAGGCTGAAAAAGCCAAAGAGGCTGGTGACTCTCCTAAGAAAAAGAAGAAGAAACGTGATGCATAGCCACGTACGGTGGTCCATCGGGTCGATGTATGGCAAATTGGCATTGAATGCATTTGCTATATCTTACGCTACAGTACACATCACACCATACCGCTGTACCTTTTATTGAACACTGGGGCGCAAGCAAACACCGTGCATTCAATGTTTCTGAGTGCTGTCGGGAGCAGACGGACTACCACCGTACATACGTAAGTACTAAGGAAAATCATATCATACGATGTTCGCTTCCGGACGAAATGTATTTTGTACAAGTTGCGCCGCTTCTGGAGCGTTTTTCATTATCACTCCATGCCTTCAAATACTTCTCGTCCGGTCATCATTGTTACAGGTGCCAACACGTAGGCAGTTTGTTCTCGCTCGCCTTCCTTAGCAACTCACTCTATGCAGTGGTGTCGGTTTTGGCATTTGCCAGCGTCTACTTTTTCAGTTGACGCTCGGGGATCGCCTAGCTGTGCTAAACGGGGTCGAACTAGAATGCGATGGCCTCACGCTCATTCTAGCCTGCAGAAACCTGCAGCGTGCAGAATCTGCTCGTACCAAACTCTACGACATTGCCGACGAACATGTGCGCCATGCTAAGCGTTCACCCGGCTATGACGGACACGCAGAAACCTTTCGCAAGAACCTACGGATAGCAATCCACACCGTCGACTTGGCCGACACTGGGAGCATATTTCACTTTGTAGATGAAGTCGCGCGAAAGTAGGTTCCCTCGTGCATGTCTAGAGCCGCCTGCGCAAGCTGATACGACCTTGAGCTATCCGTACGTGTCGCACCTGATTTGCAACGCAGGAGTTGCTCCCTTTGCCAAGATAATCTGGTCGCAGGCGGTGTACCAACTCGTCACGGACTGGATTGGGGCAGTCACTGCACCAAGGTTCTACCTTCAGCATGTTGGGGATACGAGCCGGGAGGGATTGGGTTGGGTATGGCAGTGCAATGTGTTTGGACACTATGTAATGGTGCGTGTTCTGGCAATCTATGATGATGTGGCTGATCTCTTCCACCTAGTTTCGAGCTCTAGAACCCATATTAGCCAAGTGCACGGCACCTGGTGGTGCCCGAGTAGTTTGGATCTCGTCACATGAAGGCAGTTCCGAATTCTATGACCCACAAGACTGGCAACTAGTCAAGTCAGAGCATTCATATGAATGTTCCAAGTACCAGATGAACATGATATCCCTATACCTGGACCGAGAAGCGGTTCGCAGTCAAGTAGATGGCACGCCGGCTGTGAGGCATCTCACTGTGTATCCTGGTGTTGTTGGTACCAGTATAGCTAGCGCCATGCTCTCAGCGTTCCAGACGTTTTGCATGTTCGTGGTATTCCACATTGTGAGCAATTACCATACGGAATTGTGTGGTCATGGAACTGATATCTTGCCAGGCAAGACTCTTGGGATCTCCCAATCATCCTATTGACATTTTCAAGGGGGCCATATCTGCAGTCTATGCGTCGCTTGTTAACGTCGCAAGCCTACCCACTTCAACAAAACGCGGTGACCCTGTTGCAGTAGGTACTGCGTGGGTTTCCAGGACAAATCGATGGGGCCATGAATATGTCGGGACTGCCCAAGTCGTCCAATCCCAGGAGGAACAGACTCAGACCAAGGACTTGCTAGAAAAGTGTGATCGTCTTCTGAAGACTTTCTGTGACCTTCAAGGGAGGAAGTCCCCGTCTCGCTAGAAGGACTTACCATAGCGTATGAATTATGTCGTCTTCCCTTAGTAGACATTACGTGGGTCTAGCCTTAGCATAACTATCCTAGTAATATACCACAAAAACCACTAGGAGAACTTCTGCTATCTGTCTGTCTGAGGTTGCTCGATGGAAAGGGCAACGTGTGCTGGTCGAAATTGAGGGATAGTTCGTAGATTGTCCGGCGCAGGGCCTAGCGCGTCTAGCTTTTTCCTGGCTCTGTCCGTCTGCGAAATGTGTTGAAACCATTGACTCACTATGGTGATGCGGGACTTGACTTACAGTCACGGAATTTGCAACACCTCGCTCGAGACCCTCTAGGAGCGTACATGCTTTGCACAACTCGTTGCTGGACATGTAGCCGCAACGCTTGCATGTCTCTAGAAAGTTGTTACTGCGAATGTACAATGAACGATAGCACCCAGCCCTACGTTGTGGCTTCTGTGTTGCTTTTACATCTTCCCTCACTTCGAATGCTTCGCCAGAGTGGATTATATCAATGATGGCGGTGGGACGGGCAACTTCCAGATCTTTGAGGAATGTTCGGGCATGCCCACGATACGCATCCGGGGAATAGATGCACTCCGTTGAAAAGTAATCAAGTTTCTTGAAGTATGCATACCTTCCAGGAATGAGAATGAGATGACCGTATGCTAGACAAGTAACAAACAACGAACATAACGATCTCCTTTTCGTACGCATACTTGAAAGGTTTGGACCTCTTGATAGTATCCTCGCCTTGGGTGCAAATCAACGTACATCGCCCTAGACGGGCAATATCACCGCGCATGACTGCAACACGCGCATCAGATTATGAATGATCCAGGGTGAATAGCACACACCATTCATCAGCACGGTTTCTGCGATGTCATCCGCGTTGTGGCCAGTGACAATATGATCGACATTGAGAGAAGCAGCACCTCTGTCGAGAGCTTGCCGTCGGAAAACACCACAGAATGTACAATTGTTTTTCTTGCCTATCTCGGCGACAACGGCGTCCATGGTCCAGCCATAGAGCTCTTCGTAGGTAAGAATTTTGAGGGGTAAGTTATATTGCTGCTGGTTTCGTTTCACCGTCTGGTCCGAAGCATGTGTGAGATATTGTCACGAAGAACAACGTGAAGCGTACACACCTCCAGCGAATCATCCCTATAGCCGGTTATCCCTTCGTCTATCGAGAGTAGATACAGATCCAGACCATAGTCATATCGGTCGTTCAATGTTTTCATGACGTATGCAAGTACCGTGGAGTCTGATGCTCAGACATGGGCAACGTATTGGCTCTGTGGAATCATTGGGAGCACGCACCCTTGCCTCCGGACGCACCGATGGCAACTTTATCACCTGGCTTGAATAGCTTTGCGTCCGTAATCGTGTGGTGGACCTCGGTCTCAAAGACGAAGAAGAAGCAATCTTTGCAGATCTGCTGACCAGTTTTTGGCCTCTTCAGTATTGCTTTCGCCTTGTGGCATAGAGCACAAGATACAGGCGACATGAAGATTGGTGATTGCCAGTGAAGATGATCATTGACTTGGACTCAGACTCGGCCCGTTTTGGTAACCCGGCTTATAGCCCGCTTTCGACTCGACAACTTCCAGCTCCAAGACCTGCAGCCAGATGCCCAGGGAAATTCGAAAGCGTGGAAAGAAACATAAAAAATCACAAAATGAAGTCCTTCCAGAGGACAAGTCTGAAGTGCACAAGCGTGAAGATAACCATGCCAATACTTCCAGAGAGCCATCTTGGATACTACCCTCACTCGAAGTCGAGAACACGCACCCAGAAGCACCCTTTGGATGTGTTGACCCAGATGTGAAGGCATACTTTCGTACCGTCGATGAGCAGATTCAATCTTGGCAAGAAAACCAGGCACAGCTAGAGGATGAGGATGTCGATCTCGACCCCAACGAAGGTATACATTCCTCTCAGAAAGTAGAATTCTGGAGCTTACCGACGCCTTCTGAAGCAAAGCACGTCTTCTTTGTTGCAGCTCTCAGTGAGATGTCAGGGAAGGAGAAGCAACTTGCTACAGACCCAGATTGCTCCGTTATACTCGAAAGGATGGCACACTCAATGGATGACTTTGTTTTACGGGTCTTGATGGACACACTGAGTGGATCGTACGTTTTTATCTCGTTTTCTCTTTGCACGGAGGCTGACGGAGCGGGGGTAGATATGGAGCACTCTTCAAACACAGATTTGCTTCACATGTGTGCCAAACATTATTATCGGTTTCCGCTGCCACGATTTCTAGGGAGGTATGATTTCGCCTTGGGTGTCATTCGGGCGACCATACTGAAGTCATGTGCAGGTCAAAAATATCTTTCCTGAGGTTTCCACTCCTGAGGAGAATGGTGAATTGAGGACACTCACGCAGCTCGTGTTGGACCTTTGCGAGGTGAGTAGCCTAGTTCTTCTGCACTCCTGAATTTGACTATCTTGCCCACCCAGGAAATTGGCCCCAACCTCAGCTCACTCATCATGGATCCGTTCGCATCACATGTGTTGCGTTCCTTGCTACTTTTACTTTGTCCAACCGTACTTCCTGACGATTCAGCCCGGAAATCTGTGCGCTCGAGGAAGAGTACGTCGTGGAAAGCAAAACAGGGCAACATGAAATCGGTGTTTTCGGGTGACAACGGCAAGGAAGCTTGTGCCTCACTCAGTTTAGTTCCTAGTTCGTTCCGTGACGCCGCTAGCCAGTTTTTGCGAATATTAAAGGATACACTCGACGCAAATGAAGTCAGGGCTCTAGCTGCCAATAAAGTAGCGAGCCCATTATTAGGGGTGGGTTCTTACATGGTCTCTAACTTCCTGATTCGAATTATAGGCTATTCAAGCTTGTTCTTGAGATCGAAGCAGATTATGGCAGTGCCTCGTCCCCTGATTCCCTCATGGATCGAGTTCTGGTTGGAATGATCAAGGCTTGTTGTACGTGATTGCCTTTTTTCCCTGACTAACCCTCATAAGTGGATACGTACTATCGCTACAGACGAGGATTCCAGAGCATCAATCCAGTCGTCCGACTACCTTCTTACTCTGCTCAGGGATCCCACCTCTTCTCACTTGCTAGAGACGTTAGTGTCTCGATGTCCCGAACCAGTCTTCAATCTGCTTTGGTCAATGTATTTCGAGGGTAAACTTGTTCGGCTGGCGCTCCATCCAGTTGCGAATTTCGTTGTTGCCAAAGCCGTTGAACGGCAGGACAGCCAACAACTCGGTACCACCCTCGATGAACTCAGCTCGTCGTGGAGCAAACTAATAAGCAAGTTTACCTTCATGAGAGTGATGTTTGATTGATGAACGACATACAGAGTCCTCCAGGACAGGAGTTCTACGTGCGTTGATTGATAGGTCCCGTTCCCTTGGGACGCACCAAAACGACGTCTGTGAGGTCAGTCTCCCATGGTAATTGGTTGAGCCTTCTGAGTTAACCTTAGCGAAGGCTGCCCTTGCTGCAGTCGAGATCTCCGATTCAGGCGACAGGAATAATCTTGTCCCGTGTATGCTCCTCTTGAAGTCGTTGGAGGTGTGTTTGATCGATGCTCTCTGCTATATGTTCTCACGGCTTCTCAAGGAGTACCGAGCACTACCAGCACCAGGAGACTTGCTGGATGTAGGTCACAAAAAATACAGTGGTAAAGGCAAATCAGACGACCCCAGAGAACCCAAGATCCAGGGTGCCCTTATCTTACAATCTCTGTTGACTCTTAAAGAACCTCACTGTTCAATAGTAATCGACAGGTTGGCATGTTCGAATATGATTTCACACGACTCGTCTAATTGTTTTGATAGCATTAGTTCACTTTCCACGGAAGACCTTATACGTATAGCGCATAACGCAATCAGTTCTCGTGTCCTCGACGCCCTTCTCGAATCACCGGCTGTATCATTCAAAACCAAGCGACGATTCGTCACGTCTTTTATCGGACATTATCATTCTCTTGTGGACGACCGAATAGGAAGTCGAGTCGTTGATCGTTGTTGGGCTTTTGCAGATCCTTACTTGAGAGTGCGTCCTGAGTGTTCCATGTGATGCGATCTCATATTTGTAATAGGAGAAAATCGCTCGTTCTTTGATTCCTTTCGAGCAGGCACTTGCTGCGTCCTACTACGGGAAGTTCTTTGCTCGTAATCTTAACCTATACTTGCTACAGCGGCGGCCGGCCGAATGGAAGTCTCTTCAGGCGAACAATAAAACGAGCGCCACGAGATCTGATCAGCCAAGTTCGGACCCTCCTGCTCGTTCACAGACAATTGTCCCAGTGTCGACGGCGCCGCAAAAGCCTCAGAAGGGACGCAGTGCGCCCGAGGATGAAATCGATGCAGTCTTCAATGCAGCATTGGGAAACAAAACCAAAACAGCGGCAGTGGGCCAAACTTCTGCGTCAGATACCCAACATTCTCGAGACGCACAAATGTCAGAGGTTTTGGGTGCCATCCGGGAAGCGCCGAGCAGCGAGAGCAGGCACAAAAAAAGGAGAAAAGTTCATTAATAGTGAATAGTTTCGATCCATTTTATATAGAACGGTGTCAACAGTACATTCCATGGCTGACTTTATTGCATCATCGGTATGACAACCTTCTCGGAGGTCGATTTTCGGCGCAGTTCACAATCACGCCGGTGCAGGATGTTGATTATGATCATTGAGCCACACGCAATCAACACCTAGATCTTGTTGCAAAACATAATCCTTTATACGTCGCGGTCAGTTTACTCAGTTGACCTTGACGACGTTATGAGAACTTGTGAACATCTCTGCACACTCTGCCTTGGGTCTGTCACAGTCTGCTATGCTAGAATCCGAATTTGCCCATCCGTAATAAAAATTTTATAATATTCCAATCTGCAACAAGCTATCGTAAACAAGCTGTACAATGCAAGTAACCCATCCTCGCATGCATCATGCTCATTTTTTCGGCGGTACATCCTTCCCGTGCTCCCACAACATGTGTTCAGGAGTCGCCGTACTCCCGAACTTGACTTGCGCATCCAGATATTTTCCATATGGTCTTTCGATGTCGGGAAGTTGCGCGATGTGAACCAGCCGCTGGAGAGCCTCAAGGAGCGCACCGTGGTTTGCTAAAAATGGATAGGTACTCGGGTCAATGCCGCCAGCATAGATACGCAGACAGCGATCAGTCGTCTCCCGCTCAGGAAAAGTAACGGACAGCGACGGTGGCTGACCAAGATCGGCCAGGATCGCAATGTAAGGGTGTGTACTAGAGCGCGCATGTTTCGAAGATGTGTTGCCGCCAACACGGTCTCGAGTGATGAAATTCAACTCGTCTTTGGAGTTCGTCGATCCACGAGCCTTGTCCGAAATGAATATATGCGACATTCCCGACTCCGCTGATCCGCTGTCGTACTCGTCCTCAAAGTAGATCGGGATCACCTTGTCTATCCGAGGTTGCTGGTGACAGCACTGGACAGCACTAGTCCTCGTCCAGTGCCGTAGCGTCCACTCGTTGAACCTATACAGCATAACTTCAGATGCCGACCTTCAAACATGATTTTGAATACTGACCCTAACCCATTTGACTTATCGATGTCGGCCTCCATAGACACCCAATGAGAGAAATTAACATATGCATTTTGAAATGACGCCCGTGCACCCCGCGATGCTTGCTTGTCCTCTCCGCTCCATATCTGCGGTCCGAAAACGAATTCAAGCCAATCCACGACAGGAATCATCTCGCAGTCTGCGAGATGTGCGTCCCATGTCGACGGCCACTCTGAGCCAGCATTCTTCGCCTTCGAGCGGACGTACAAGTCCTTGGCCAAAAGCCATAGCAGCCGGCTAGCCAATTCCCCGCGTCGTCCCTTTTCAATCATGCCAGCATTTAATGCTTGCAACATGTTACTCAGTGCGGTACGTAGCCCTTCGGGAACAAGGTGTAGGGCATGCGCCGACACGCACGACAGGAGCGGCTCTGAAGGATACTTAGTGAACCTCCAGATACGGTCTGGCGTCGTGGAGAGACATATTCGCATGTGGCTTGCGACCCCATTCTCCAAGTGCTCCACAGAATCCGGGTGTCCGAGAGCGACATCCAGCCCGAATCGTTGTCCCAATACTGCCAGCACGTGATTCATGTCATTCGGATTGAAGTCTTGACTCCCACATAATTTCGAGGATGCGGTATCCATCAGTAGTTGAGAGTCCTCGAGCGATGTTTCGAGAGATTTCCATCTGTAGACAATCAGTCACTGGGCACAACAAAGGAAAGAGCGCATACAAGGGTCTTCCAAAGCCAGTAATGTGATCAAGCCGAGAAACATTCTTGATATCAATATCTCGAAGTCCGGATGCATTCTGATCCCATCCTAGCTGCGTGTAAGGCTCGAAAATTTTCTCACCCTTGATAGAGACACGATCCGAATTATCTGAAATATGAATAAGTCGAAGATAGATAGAAATTGAAAGCACCCTGACGTTTATCATTAGGTGGGGAGAAATCGGCGACCTTGGAGGTCGTTGACGCAAATACAACCCAGACTGCATGCTTCCCACTGTCGTGATGAGAATATTCGTTCAAAATCCTGCAAAAAACATCTGCCGGACGATACCCTCCTTCGCGTATTGATGTCAGCCCATGCGCTTCGTCGAGTGCGATCACCAGCTTTGGTTCAGTGGAACCACCAGGGAAGATATTTTCGAGGTGGGTGGTCATCTCCCCATACGGGTTAAACAGATGCGTAGAGAATTTGGTTGGAGGAGGAGGCCCTGATTCATACAGTTAGTTATTTACGATCGTATCCAGCACCGCATAATGTATTTACCCGACAGAGTGAGATTCTTCAGCTGGGTAATGATACCGGTGAGGTCGGCGTAGGCCTATGTAACATTGTCGTGTCAGGACCCAATATAAGCACACGATAGTACACACCTCTTTGTATTTCTCATAAAGTTTGCTGAAGAAGTCACTCCTCGTAGTGTGGGTCGGAGGGTAGCCCATATCACACATGTCGCGTGCCCACCGAAGGATTCTGCTTCTAGAGTTGCGAGTGGAATGCACTGTCGACAGTTGCTCCTTGACGGTGTTGAAAAGAGCGATGAAGAATGCGTAGCAGATCGTTCGATATTCCTCCCCGGTAAGTGGGAAGTCGGTCAATATGTTTGCTGGGATTGGATCGCGAGCAGGGAAACTCAGTTTATCCCGCTCCCCACGCAGATTCATGTACAATACTATAACATCCTTCTTGCTCAACTATCCGTCGATTCAGCCTGTACGCCCATACGAAGGATTGAGTGCCTAGCACATACCTCGGTGAGCATCCTTGATTTCCCTGTTCCGGAGCTCTGGACGATCGAGCAGAACTTGGCATAATACGATGGGTTTTTCGTCGTCCTGAATCGCTTCTCGTTGAAGGCCAAATACTCATAGAAGCCGTCTACGGCCGCGCCGCGGTACGTTGCCCCGAAGGATTCAGAGAGACCTTTTTGGAGATCTGAAGAAGAGGGTGAATATGTGGCAACACACTGAAATGGTATTACAAATCGTACTTACCCTGATCGGTGATAGTCTTTGTTGCCAGCGCTGGCCTCTTCTGCGCTGCTGCTTTGAGAATGGCTGACACGACGACCATCGGTCATTTCTACAGGCACGCAGGTACGAGTTATAAACACGTACCAAGATTTCGAATCTCGCGGTATGACTTACGCTTCCAAACAGCTTGAAGCAGATCTTTCAACTCCCTATGAGACTTGATCAAAGTCAATGCCTCTGCGCTGAGCGCGTATTTGGTGTTCAGATCGCCTTTCGAATGATGAACGATGACATTGAGGAGCATCATGGGTCCATATGTCGTTAGAAATGCCTCAGAGGGGATTTCGGAAATCCGCACGTCTGCGTTCACCGCCCTGTCGAGTTCATCGTGTGTAATGTCGTCGAAGCGATCTGGAAGACTTTCGAGGGACATGATGGAGCTGTTGTTGCACTTAAAGTCGCTTGAGGCGGCACCTTTATATCTCTAGAAACGCACCCACAATCGATGGATATCATCCACAACAAACTGCCATAGCCCACTGGTTGCTTGACGTGTATTGTTCCTCGCTAAATAGTTGACCGATCAGGGGAGACTGGTGCATTGGCGTGGGAACACCACTGGCACTCAGTTCAAGGGGATCAAAGGGCAGAAAGAAAAGACACAGTTCTATTCCCGAAGACTGGGGGGATAACTCGTGCGGCATTCACTATCGATCTAGAGAGGCCTGTGTTCTCTTCTGGCCACCCGGTACAGTCAGTGTTTCCTCTCAACGGCCTCGTGACCTGGAACTATCCAAATCAGGTTAGGCGATTACGGTCTGGTTCGGGATCATGCTGATCACCAGGACTACTTTCTCGCTTATACAGCTGGGATGGTCCGACGGACCTTGAGCGAAGGTTCAATGTGGTTTAACAGCGGCTGGATTTCGTGCCCCTTTTTTGCTCTCTCGACTGACTCGTCATGACGATTGCAGGCGCATTCTTCGACCACGTCCTGAATCTACTCATCGCCGCGAGTTTCCTCTTAAATTCATTCTTCCTCTATCGCTTCAGGCGTGTCCAAACGGACATTCCAGACTCACACCCTTCAGTGGACAGCAAGGCTTTGCACACAAGGGAGTATTTTTATGTGGGCGGTAGTTATGTTCCTCATAACTCCTCCACGATCCATCATGGTCAAATGTATGTCGAGCGTCTCACGCCAGCCAGAGTGACGCGCCCCATTCCACTCCTGCTCATACATGGGGGTGGGATGACTGGCACAAACTGGCTGAACACTCCTGATGGACGACCCGGTTGGGCAGACTACTTCCTCAACGATGGTTATGAGGTGGATTTTAATGTTCCAACGAGACGGAATCAAGTTTATGGATGATTTGTTTTCTAGGTGTACATCATTGATCAACCCGCTCGAGGACGCTCTCCGTGGCACTCTCAGGTGGACGGTACGACCTTTATCTGCCCAGCCGGGGCGGCCGAGTCACAATTCACGGCCACGAAAGAGTATGGACTTTGGCCACAAGCTACCCTGCACGCACAGTGGCCAGGGAGTGGGACCCAGGGTGATCCCACGTTTGACGCCTTTTATCGTTCCATAGTACCCAGTCTCACATCCGCGTCGGAGGCCTCGGAGCTCACAAAAGCAGCCGGGTGCGAGCTGCTTGATAAAATAGGCGTGCGTGATCGAGTCTCGCTGGATTCACTTTGTGGCTTTGTTGATGCCTTGTTCGACGTGCTGTCCATCTAGCCGGTCATCTTGATCACCCACTCGCAATCTGGGTACCTTGGATGGACCCTGGGCGATGCACGTCCCGACTTGATCAAAGCCATCGTCGCTCTCGAACCCAATGGGCCACCGTTTCAAAATGCCTTGTTTCGGAGAGACTTTGAACGTCCATTTGGCTTGACCATCCTTCCACCCACCTTCGACCCGCCTGTCTCGTCTGCATCCGAGTTGCAACCTGTGGTAGTGTACGAGGGGGAAAACTGCACATCTCTACAGCAACCCTTTCCTCCCCGACGACTAGTCCATCTCGCCCGAATTCCTGTCCTCATTGTCACGTCGGAGTCGGGGTATCACGCTGTCTATGACGACTTCACAGTCCAGTTTCTGCAGGACGCTGGGGTGAACGTCAAGCATGTGCGTCTAGAGCGTGTCGGGATCCATGGCAATGGACACATGTTCTTTATGGAGCTCAATTCGAAGCAAATTTTAGCTGAAGTGGTGGGACCTTGGATCAGACAGTTTCCAGCTACAGGATCAAAATGAGTTTTGTATAGTAACTTGTCTTGGTTACGATTGTGTATGAATTATGCATGTACTAGTACATATATGAATGAATGTAACATTTAGTGATTCATGCAAAGTGGTAGTGCTGTATTCTTACTCCCAACTAGATACAAGATATGTAAGCGGGTCGTGACTCATGACATAAATCTGATGGAGGTTCAAACGCTCACCCCTCGCTACAGAGTTCACCGACTCCCGTCGAACTTCGGGCCCGATTTGAGGGTGTGGATTCACCCGAACGACATCTAGTAATGCATCCTTCTGACCTAGGGTCAGATCAGGCGAATGTCTGATGATCAGCACCAACTCTAAATCGGATCATCAATTTTATCCTTGGGAGAAAGCCAGATCTGAGACTCTGGTGCCAGAGAACTGGAGGAAGCCTTCTCTGCCTACGGGAGCGGGCTTTGTCATTGTCTGAGAGACGGATGAAACGAAAGACGAGCAGTCATCGGCGACTTCATAAGGCAGTGGGTAGCCTACGTAAGCAGAGGCACGAGGCGGCGTAGGGTTTAGTCTGCGCGAGAGCGAAGCGAGGTGGTGCACGTTTTTCTCCTTACCGCCACCTCTTCCGCTCCAGCAGCACGCTCCTGGTCTGCTCTTTTTCGTCATTTTTCGTTCACTTTGCCCTTAGTAACATGAGCAACCCGCATCTTGACCAGCAGCCGGACTACTCGGGCCCGGAATTTGCCGATGCCCGTAGCATCTTCACGGCCGGGGGAAAAACCGAGCAGGAAGCAGCAGACTTCCTAGCGGAAGTATGGCGTTTCAATCACCAGCGAGACTGCGACCTCTGGGACCAGGAAAGGCGCACAGAGGAAGAAGCCAGGCAGCAGCGCATCAGAGCAGAGGAGCAGGCCCAAGTGGCCCGCGAACAAGAGCAGAGGCTCGCCGTGCAGGAGGAGCGCAAAAAATATAAGAACAAATTCATACCCATCCCTAATCGTCCAATATCCGCTCATTCCACCTTCATAGCCTCTCAAATTGCGCTGAACAAGCTGCACAAAGGAGAATACGTCCCGCTTTACTACTTCACCAACAAAGGCAAGCGAGATCTCGACCACGAGACCCCGGACTTGGACAGTGATGTCCTCACCCTCGCCCGCACTGCCGAAGGAGACCATGTCTGGCAATCAGCGGCCGCGACCAAGGTAAAAAACTGCAAAGTACCGGATGAGGACCTCTCCTGGGAAGAGTTTGGAGAAGCCAACTTTAGGATGCTGGAAGCCATGGAGCAGGAGGACTGGGACCCAGCCCGCATAGACATGCTGCGCAAATTCTGGCTAGCGCTGGAAGGCCACGAATTCAGACACGGAGAATGTCAGTACGCCAAGAAAGCCCTCCTCCTCTACCAGGCCCGAATCCGTCGCCAATGGCATCAAACTATCGGAACCAAGAAAGCCTTTTCCCTCGTCCCGCTGTGCGAACAGCGCATATCAGCCATACAGAAAGAACTCATGGACGTGGCAATGTCAGCGCAAATTGACGCGCTCAAACGGGTGAGTACTTTCGCCACGCGACGAGCACAACCATTCACGTACATAACCGTATCCTTTTCCTACACCTACTACCTCTACCCTTCCCGCCGTCGCATAACCCGGCACCCTCCTAAATCCCACCCCGAACCCGCACGCGGGACATTCCCATGCGGCCACTCTCGGGACGTGGGATGACTACCTACCACGGTGTGTCGCTTATCTCGCCCCATACCCTCCCCCATGCATATGTCCGCATAAAGTTCAATGCATGCGCCTCCACCTCAGCGGCCCAACCGGCCAACCCTAAGCAGGGACATGCGTGCTCTTTCAGCGCATCTAAGAGGCCGCTCTCCCCCTCTTCCCCGGGAGCTTCCGCAGGCAGCTCTACCCTGCCGAAGAGACCCCGGCCCTTTCGTGTCGAAGACCTGCAACCGGCCAGTCGAGCCAAAGACGGTGACCCAGCTCCAGGCTCCCTCCCGGTATGCGCTGTCTGCCTGGGAAGGGAAAAGCACCTCATACCAGTCATCGCCTGTCGAGCCAAACGCACTTGGGATGACGCCTTTGACACACTCTGCGAGCGAGTCAACAAGGCCTTGTGCATCCGTGATACCGGCGACATCGTCTCCAGCTATTGGCAGAAAGACTCCGGTTGCAACCACAAGCATGACCACAAACACGCGTGCTCCGGATGCCTCGCGACTACTCACGGAGCTAGCCAGTGCCCTCGAGCGCAGAAGCCTGCAGCCGCAAACTCCGTATAAGGCGGACGCTTGGGAAGCCGCGATATCCGGCATCTTCCCACCGGACCGCACTCGTCTAGTTCTAAACGGCATTCGACAAGGTTTCGCTGTAGGATTCCCGCCCATTCACCATGTACAGTCCCCTCCGAATAGCACTTCCATTAATCTTTACCAAGACGAATTTAATAAGATTGTTCATAAGGAGATCGAGAAAGGCCGTTACATAGGCCCTTACCCACTAAGTATTATTGAGAGCGTACTAGGTCCCTACCAAACCTCGCCGCTATCCTTAATTCCAAAACCGGGGCGGCCAGGCAAGTTCAGACTGGTCCAGAACTTTTCATTTCCCCACAACACTTCTAACCGTTTCCCTAACCCATCCATCAACGATGGCATCACCTGCCCGCACCTCCCGTGTACGTGGGGAAAATTCTCCACTACCTACCTAATAATATCCAAACTCCCCCCGGGATCCGAAGTAGCCACTTGAGACGTCGCCGAAGCCTACCGTACCATACCGCTACACCCCACCCAATGGCCCGCCGCAGTGGTAAAAACCTCGGAGGGTTTCGGATGCATAGACACCTGTGCGGCCTTCGGTGCCTCACCCTCTTGCGGAGCATACGGCACGATCGCAGACGCAGGGGCGGATATCCTTTGACATCAAGGAATCGGACCCCTTGACAAATGGGTGGACGATCACGTCTTCTTTCGAATCCCCATCTCTCAGCTGAGCGACTACAATGCCGGTAGACGAGCATGGCACAACCAATCACGCGATTCAAACCCCACCGAGCGACAGGTAGCAGGCAGCCGAATCTGGTTCGAAGGCCCGGTTCTCCCAGACGGACAGCGGGAGGAACTAAGCGAAAACTGCGCCTACCCTATCCGAGACCTATCCAAGGTGTCACCAAGATCCGAACACGACCGCCTATTCACTTACAACATAGACGACATAGATCGAGTTGCTCAGACCCTCGGAGTTCCTTGGGAAACGGCAAAGGACCAGCCGTTCAGCTCCTCCACCATTTACATAGGTTTCCTATGGGATCTCAAGGAAAGGTTGGTCACGCTCCCACAAGCAAAAACCGACAAATACTTAGAGGCCATACGCCAATGGAACGGCCGGGACAGGCACACGCTCAAACACGTGCAAGAGCTATACGGTAAGCTCCTACATGTTTCCACCATCCTGCCACAGGGTCGCGCGTACCTCACAGGCCTGGAAGCCATGCTGGCGACATGCGCCGCCAAGCCTTTCACCCTCTTTCGCCCGGACAAGCGTGTCTACAACGACCTCGCCTGGTGGCTCCAGCGGCTTAAATCGAACTCCATCCAACGCTTCATCACCCCCACTCCCTCCCTCCTAGACCTGCACGCCTTCTCAGATGCCAGTTCTGGCCTTGGCATCGGCATCATTATCCACCAGAGATGGCAAGCCTGGCGTCTCATACCTGGCTGGGAAACCCTACACGGACAGCGGGACATCGGTTGGGCCGAGGCGGTCGGTGTAGAATTACTCACATACGCCGTAAACGACGCCTTACACTCCCCGCAGCATATCATCGCTTACTGC